>PQVD01000739.1:277-14753 GCA_003012265.1 Setaria equina | reverse complement strand
AACCGATTCCACAGGCGATTTCTTAAATATTTTCTCTTCCATCTTCGTTTTACTCTCTAAAAAATGAAAATTTCCAATATTTTAATTCTAAATTATTAATTATTGATATTGCCTAAAAGTTGTAGACGGCAATTTTTAAGAGATTAGCTAAATTTTTCTTCTTACCTGATAACTTTTGATTGCTCACCAAATATGACATCATGTAAACTAGTTTATCAATTTTTAAGTGGCTAAACAACAACAATCGTCAGACATTATTATATTATGCTTAGAAATTAAATACCACTTCATTTTTTTTTTCTTTTTTAAATAGCTGAATCAAAAGCATTTTATATCACTTCTTGACTATTATTTTATTGCTCTACAACTTATGGCATTTTTTGGCTTAAACAGTTATCATAAGAATTAGTTGTTGGTGATTAATAAGTAAAATATTACCATGCAAGATGAAAAGATAAATTTAAAATTGAAGTTGGTAGAGGGACTACTTGGCAAATTAACCTTTTTCTAAAGATGAATCATCTGAATCTGAAACAAAGATTGAGAGTGATGAATTTGTTCCTCAACTTATTATATGGTGGAAATATATAATTATTCAGGAAATTAAACTAAGTAAATAAGGTTAAATGATATGAAAATTGTATATGAAATAATGAATCAATTCTAATTAGTTAATAAATGAATGAATAAACAATAACATTGTGTGTGTTGTATAACGAATTCTTCTTCTTTACAAGCTTTAAGCATTTCAAGAAGTTTGTCTCGATCCATTCGTTTAGCTTCTAATTTCATTCTACCGTTCAGTAATTCCTTCTTATATGCTGCTTCTTGCCTCGAGATAGCAGTCATGTTTGCTATGTGTTTCATTCGTTTTTCCACTGCTCGTTTATCCTCTTCTTTACGTATCGCTTCTTCTGTAGTTGCCTTCAGCTTCTTCAAATCATCTGTTAGCATGATTTTATTCCCAAACTGATCTTCCCATGTTTCTGGAATGGCCACTTTCGGTGCTAATTTCAATTTACTTATCGATTTATCACATTTTGTAGCTTGGGAACTGATCACATTTGCAAGCGGATTATCATCTCCTCCTTTTTTAATTGTTGCAATCACACGTATCTTCACACCATGAATATCATTCATGACAATATTTTTCTGTCCAACAATCTAAATGTTCTTTTTTTTTCATAAAAAATTATCAGCTAAGTCGTGCAAAATTGAAATCGACATTGATATTATAACAAGTTCAAAAGCATATGTCCAAATATTTATGGCACATGGAAAAAAGTCTAGAATGTTCTTAAAAAAATCTAGGATTTTTAATTAGTGAATATTACGAAGTTACAAATAACCACTTAATTAGGATGTAGATGCATATAACGTTATATTTAGCTGATAAATTATGTCCAAAAAAATTACCTCAGCAGTTATCTTCGTTGGTAGTTCTCTCGTTCTAAGTTTTCGAGTTTTTATGTTGGTACGTACGGGTTGTGTTTTAGTAAGAATTTGTTCGAATTTCGTCTCTTCCTTAAGGTATAGCTAGTAAAAATAGCAGGAAAATATATAGTTTTTCACATGTACTATAGATAGTACCAGAGAAAATGTCGATAATACTTCTTAAATTTTTACCTTTTAATAAATTTCATAAAGATACAAAAATTATTTAGTTTAAATCTTATTAACAATTTAACCCACGATAAAATTTATCATAAATTAAAAATTTCTACCCTAATATTCAGAATTTAAATTCACTTTTATGTAATCACTATATTTTATGCTTTTATAACTTTGATCTTTCGGCAAATTCCTTACTCTACCATTTTCTGTGCTAGCTCATTTGACCACAAAATTTTAACTAGAAGAAAAAGGCTGAAGTATTTTCAAATATCTAATTTTGAAATAAAGAAAAAAAAAAAGTAATTTACCTTAGAAATGAAGGAACGGCGAATGAATGAGAACAAGAATAACAACTTTTAAAAAAGATTTTTGCTTTCATTTGAAAAGAGAGGAAATTATGAATAAGAATGGAAATTTTTGTGGTACTTCGTACAATTTATTTCATTGTTAAGAGATGTGGAATGAAGGAGTGGGTGGTGGTGAACGTGGGCGGAAATAAAGGAATGAGTGGGTGGAGAAGATGAAAGAGTGGGAAAAAGATGAACTGGCATTTTACAGAGAAGAAGAAAGGGACACATATCAGCTAAATCGGTTGCAAGCTATGCAAGTATTGCTATTTTCCATCATCATTAAGTATATCAGCCAGTAGTAGTTAATTTGTATTCGTATTCATATTCCTATTTCTATTCTTATTCCTTATTCCTACTTTATCATTATTATTTATAGAATCAAGGACTATCTATACGCTAGCTAGATGACAAATAATGACATTTAGTTATTATTATTATACCAATAGCTCATAGTAATTATTATTCTTGTAAGGTAGTAGTAGCAGTATTAGTAGTAGTATTAGTATTAGCTGTGGCTATTGTTTCATCATACAGCATCAGGTGAGGAGATGGAGGAAATGAATAGAAGAGGAGGATGAAGGTGTGGATGAATGACGGGAAAGGGAGGATATTTCGAGAAGGAAAGTAGAGGGGGTAAGGAAGGATCGACCCGAGGGATGGGCAACGGACAACTAAGCAACATAAGGAAAACGTACATGAAACGACCAAAAAGGCCTTAATTGATTTTTCTAATCTGCTTAAGCTTAAAAGCTCTTATGATGCTGCTCAAGCAAAACATGCCTTAGTCTTGTTGTGTTCATATCGCACTATCCTTCACCACCCACTCCTCCTCCTCCTTCTTTTGATCCATTCATTAATCCGAAAGAGTATTACGTTACTATTGCCTTATTTCTCTGTCATTTTGTCGTAAAAGAAAGAACCGTTCAAATTTTTATCTTCCTTTTTCACTTTATATCCAAAATTTTCATTATAAGCATTTGATAGTTTTGTTCTAGTATATTAATTTAATCTACTCACCAAGTTAATTACATAACACACATACACAAATCGGTATTTGAAGTGGTGATTTTTATCCATGAGATTATTCGATTTCAAAATTCAGTTATTTGAAAATTTTCCTTCAAAGGTATTTATTTCTGTTAGAAAAAAAAAAGTCATTGACCATTTGAGAAGCAAAAGTTAAGGAAGAGGAAAATAGGTAGCAGTCCTAGCAGGGACAAGTGGAAAAGAGAAGAAAGAGGAGAGAGATCGAAAAGATGTTACCCGATGATACTCTTGGGATAATCAACAAATATCGTACTATTATAATCAATTTTATCAGTAGACGTTTTCACGTATAGAGTATTTTTGCTGGAAATATAGCATAATATATTGATAGAGTTATTTAAATTTCTCGAGAATGATAATGATAGTTTTATTCAATCGGTTTTGATGAGACAAACTCCATTAATAGTGATTATTGATGAATAACAGCTATTAATGAAGCATTCAGCTTTTCATCTACGATTATTGTTGGTCAATAACGGTGTAGAGTAAATGCGGATGGATACCTTGCTAAGAGATATTTTAGCCAACAAAGATTTTTCTTTTTTTTTTTTCCCCCGCCTCCCCTGATTTTCCTGCCTTATTATTCACCGCGGGAGGTTACACCCGTCAAAACCCCTCATATTCACCCCCTTGTTACTCCCCGCCTTCATCATCGACCCTCTCATCAAGGCAAGGCATCTGTTATGCTTCATTTATAGATGATAGAGCCTGTCTTTGGCGTGGCGAAGCTCTTTTATCGATATTTAGGCGGCTAGTTTAATGGATTTTTGCACTACTAAGTGAATTTCTCTTCTCCTTCCCATCCACCCACACCCATCACTTCCACCCCCGCCTCTTCCACCTTTCTTTTCTACCCAAAGCTGTTGCGGAATTATCCCTTTGAAAATGAATGAGATTTTTTTTCGAGGAGCAATGAATTCACTCATTATCTGTCTGTTTTCATACCGAAAATCTCGAATAACAGCAATGTGCTATTTGTTCTATTTTCAGTTTACAAAAGTTCGAAACAGTACTGAAAATTGTATTTCGAATAATACATCAGGACAGAGAGAAAGAAAAAGATATATGTATATATATATAGGGAGAGAGAGAGAGAGGGAGAGGTAAAATTTTAAGAAAAGGAAAGAAAAGTGGATGATAAGAATGATAGGCAAAAAAGCTTAGATCAATTTGTGCAGTCGAATTTTCGTTTCCGGATGTAATATGATTTTCGTAGATGAGTTTTTTTTTTCTTTTTTTTTTGCATGTGTTACGCCTTAGATTGATATTAATTTTGTCCGGATATAATAGGATTTTCATGAATATTTACAGAGTGATAGTGTTTTTACGTCAGTTGAAGTCGAAAGAAGGAATAAAGCAGTAAGTTGTATTGGTTCAACAAATCTTGAACATTTCCATACTACCGGGAATGGCAATAATACACTATTCACTAGTTCCGGAAATTATTGTTCATCGGAAGGCAAGTCCTATTTTCTTTTTTTTATGTGACAAATTCATGTTTGTATATTTACAAAATGTTTTACGTTACTTATTTTAGTTGGAATAATTAAAAAGCAATTTTTTTTTATGTTACCTAAATTTTTTTAAGGATTTTACAGTAGAGCGGCGGGTACCAGCTTCAGTGGTTTGCTGAAGGAGGAATGCCGTAATGGATTGCTCGAGTAAGATTTTCTATACATCAAGGCGATCTGCAACTCATTACTAAATGTATATTATCTGTTGATTAGAGTGTGACAAATTTCCTGGCAATTCACTGCTATCAATTTCGTTACATCAGCAATCAAAAATAACCATTAGGTGGATAGGTAATCAGTTTTACTAGATAAGTAGATGATTTATTCGTTCCAACTGGAAAAAGAAGCGGTATTTCAGGGATGCTTCCCGTTCATCAGTTGCAAATTATTCTTCTCGCTCTGAATGTTGTAGAGTAAATCAATCTTCTCTGGCAGAAACAGAGCGGCACTCAGTAATTTCCGGTAATATTAGGATTTTCCTCTTTTTTAAATCAGTTATTAAAAATTATGCTAATTGGGAAGTTTTTTGAGTATCTGTAACATTCAAAAGTCTTACTCAAGACCACTTCCATTAATTAGACTCTGGGAAAAGATTTACTGCACAAGATGGTATCATCCAAAGAGTTTGTATTTTATGTCGCCAAGAAAGTTAAACATTCAATCTATGGAATGGTAAGATTAAGAGAATTCTTGGTAAAAAAAGACATATAATGGGTTAAAACCAAAATAATGGTTTCGCAGAGTTTTGAAATAAAAGCAAAATTAAAGCGATACCTGCGGAAAAACCGGTCAACGAATTGGGTAAATCCATGGTAATGGCGAATGGTAGTAGTGAAATGCGTAGCGGTAATCAAGCAGCTGATAGATCATCTACTGATGTTGAAAAAATACTACATAATGAATTGTACAGGAAACCATTTCAGGTTAATCGCTATTATAAATTTTTCTTTAAATTAAGTAAATCTTGAAATTCATATCAAATAATAGTGCAAAACATCGTTAGTTTAAAATTAATTGGTCCAAAAAAATTTTTGTATTATTGTTATATGTAAATGCTTTTCTCGCTTATTTTTCACCTCGTGCTATTGCTCACTGTAAAGATTTCATTCAAATATAAAGAAAAGAAACAAAAGTGAAAATATTTTACAGCAATTTCTTGAGCAACAATTTTGCGCCGAGAACATTAATTTTTATATGGCCGTGGAAAATTATCGTTCAATACCCGATTCAAATGTATGCATCAATTATTTGCAGTTAATTCTTTTGGATTTTTGCAAAGATAGGCCTTTTTGGGATTTGAACACGATTATTCCTATCAGTAATTAACATTTTTAATTTCTCGACAAGTTTCCCGCAGTAGTTTGCAAAAGGAATGTAAATTCACTAGTGATATTTCATTATTTGTTTAAATGGACTGCTCAGTACATATATCCGGAAGTAACATACAAATGAATTGGACGAAACATCCGAAATCCATGTAACGAAACACTATAGTTAGTGTTGCAGATTTCAGGATAATGGAATTTTTTTTCTTTTTTCTTTTCCTTTTTTTTTTTTGATGTCTGCAGCGGCAAGGTGCTATCTTAAAAATAAAATAAAGTCAGAATAAATTAGAAAATGAAAGCATAGTGAAGAACTAATTTCTGAATTCTATTATTTCTTTGTAGATGGAAAAAAGAGCAGAAGTTGCTCGTCAAATTTTTGAACGCCATTTTTCGCCAAATGGCATAGAACCGGTAAATATTGATAACAGTACGAGTAAAAGTATCAGAGATGCGGTTATGTCACAGGACTTTACACCTCATTTATACGATGTGGCACAATATCAGGTGAAGCTGCAATATCTCTTACAAATTTGAATAATTTATATAGTATGGACTGGGTGCTCAGTTTCTTTTTTTTTTGAGGGGGTAGAGGAAGGTAGAAAGGAAAGAGAGATGGATTACGGAGTTATTTCAACCATTTATTTTGTTTGGAGAAGTGTTAGCAAATTATTGGGATTTATACATATTTGGTTGGATTATTGGTGTTGAGTGAAGGAGTAAATCAAATGGAGATAATTTAGTATAGTAATAAGAATTCTGATTATCAATCCATTGAAAATTGTTGAACAGTTCCTCAGAAAATGAATGAAACTTACCTTCTTTGAAGCAGTCTGAGGGGATTCTCATGCACATTAAATGCGAAATGATTCGAATGGAAACTACACTGCTCGTGATGTATGCATTTAATAAGATATACATTTAAGATATTTCATCTATTAAAATATGATTGCTGGCCGCGCTATCTACGTGCTGGTGGCATAGCGCCAACATTTGATGATAGCCCCGACGAAAGATCCGGAACTCCAACGACAAGTGCGCAAAGTTTTCGGGTAATTTCATACTTTTACTTAGTTCAGTTTTAAACTTGCTGTTTATACGCTTTGAACGATTTATACGCTCCATTTCTCCTCTCCCTTTTTAATTGCGCGGTTCTTGATCATGAAGATAATGAACATGAAAGAAAGAGAAACTACAAAGAACTTTCAGGTCAAATTAACGAATCTCTGACATATTGGTTTATTTGAAAGCCTTATTATAATCGTTTGAGAGCAGTTGTTGCACGAATTAACTTGTTTTATATTTCTCTTTCTGTGTGTCTCACTTTCCTAAATTTATGTTTCTCAAACTACGTTTTATTTTTGCATGTCGTGGAAAAAGCTATTCTGTTCCTTTCCAACTAAATTACGAGAAAAAAGTTATAAAGGAAAAAAAAAATTGATTTTTTTTTTTTATTGATAGCGAGTGTAGATTCTAATTTCTTTGATTTCCTGAAATAATTTTCTCTCACGAAATTCAAAGAGTGATTTTCATCTGCTTACGGAAGCGGGAAGATTTAGTTGTATCGAAAAACAACTGTAAGCAACTGATTGTCAGATTTTTGCCAATAAAAGAAAGGTAATATTTAAACCCATAAAATGGGGCAGTTTGGCATTATTTTTCGGAAGCCAATAGCCAGAGTCCTACCTAACACGTAGTCTCATTCAGAGACATATCACAATATAATTCGGACTGTCTTAGTGAACAAAAAATTAAAACCTTTTGTTTTCGCATAAAATCATCTGTCAAGCAATCAGCTGCTAGCCATTAGCGGTAGATGATTTAGTTTGGTTCGTTTGTACAGTTTGTCTGTTTTTCGTTTCTAGCAACGTCGTGGAGATAAGAAACGTAAGTCGCTAATCTGGCATGGCTTGAAGCCAAGATTCTCTCGATGGAAGAAAGCCTGGTCTGATGGTGGTGGTTCACTGGAACAAAGTTGCGAGCATGGTAGCCCACTGATGCAGGAAACGCCTGAACAATACACGTCACCGCAGTTTTCCAGATCTCAGCCCAGCTCACGACTATCTTCAGCACAAGAACAGCTAGGATCATCAGGTGATGCAGGAAGTACGCGGAGCCAATTGTTTGTTAAGTCTGATACCGAACTGAGAACTGGAACGTTAAGCAAACAGGGTTCACTGCGACGTCGCGGCTTTGCAATCGCCGGGAAACAACGTTCATTGCTCACAGAGGTCTCGTTTTTCATTTTGTATGTTGAATGCACCATTGAATTTTCTTTAGAGTTTTACAAATTTTTCTTTTCTAACTTTTCTGGATTCTATCAGTTGCTTTTATGAGAATGGTTTATATTTGAAGTTAAATTTTGGAATGCAGCTATTTATTTTTTTATACAAAAAAACCGATTTTCGAACACATCCGAAATTTTTAAGGATCTCTAGATTGTACTGCGGTTGTTTGTGAAGTACTTTGCATTTTTTGACTCATGCTATGTGTGAACTGTTTGTTTGCATGTTTTTGTGTCCATTAATTTACAATTAGTAATGATCAAGACCATTACTTAAATCATTGGTTAGTATGACGGTCTTCATATTAGCAAGATATAATACGACTCTGAGCTGACCACTGCTATTTCAGGGTCAGTAATGTTTTATCTCGCCCAAGCATAATAAGAAATACAAGATATTTAGAACCTTGAATGGGATAAGTTAGGATGAGTTAAATCCCCGCATCTAATAATGCAATCTTCAACATTTGACAAGGCCAAGTCTATAAACCAGAAAACTATAAGCCAAGTCTAACTATTTCCTAGCTCAGCATATCCTTTTGATCTGCACAGTTTCTTTACTTTTATCAGTAATATTACTCGATCTAAACTCATCCCACTGTTACAAATCACTATTGATATCCAAGTTACTTTCATTTTCCATCTACATTTATGCAAAAGATAATAAATATGTGTATAAACTTTTATATATACAATTAATCATTTATCAACAAAATATTATTTGGTCGAGTAAGCAGTAATAGAAGACTAATCCTATGTTGTTTCAATTTTACCATTATAGTCTTCTTTCCTTTTTTTTTTTTTATTTGGAGACCTATCAATTCAAAATTTGGCGATATTTTCGAAAATTTTATCAAACGGTTTTGGAAACAAGGAATTCAATCTTCAGGGAATCCATTCTGGTGCTCCACCAGCAAGTACTTCTAGCTCAAGGGTCACCGAAGTATGCACCAAGTTTTGCACACTAATGCTTAACGATGCTCCTTGTGTGGAGCAAATTGCCCTTCATGATCCGGTTGGTACTCTTTTCGTTATCAGATTAATATAAGAAATTTAGCTCTTGTCATTGAAGTCAGTCAAAAAATGAGGAAATAAAGAAACTTATTTTAGGTAAATGGGAGTTATAGGCTTTTAAAATTATGTCGTTAGTTAAATTTGTCATAATTTTTTGAAATAGCATTTCAGACGGAGTCAGTAGGGAAATGGACGGCAACAGTTGCAGCTCAACGCGGTATGGATCCACGTGCGACTGAGGTTGTTGATGCACAGGTCAGTTGCTGAAAAGACTTTGCGTATTTTGGGATTAGAAATTTGATTTCAAGGCCTTTTTTTTTGGATCGTTTTTACCAATATAATTTGGCATAAAATTTTGGTGTTTCCGAGTTATTTGAAATTGTACTGTTGCGCAGAACAAATGCTGATTGTTTTACATTCAATTCAAGATTTTCCAACTTTATAGTGGTATTTGATTATTAGTGAGCGTTTCAATCATGCGACGCAGTTTTTTAGTCGGGTGCAACGATTGATCCAGCGCGTCAAGCCATTGATGCGTTAAATAATCGGTGTGTACGTTTGTTACCCGTACTACATTTTGGCGCTGAAATAATGATTCCAAGTGCTTCAAATAAAACGGGTGGGACGGCAAATTCACGGTTGGTCTGATTATTCAAAATATATTAAATTTTCCACACTTTTCTATCATAATTTAGTTGTTCAGCAGTACAGATACGATTCTTTTGCTAGTTATGACTATTGATTAGGTTACTGCTGATTTACACTGGTTAATCTTAAACGACCATGGTGAAATAATCTCATTTCTGTCTTGTGAAAGTTGCATCCATGTCTCAATTTTGCTAACTTTTTTCTCTAGTCAATGCTGTGGTGTTTTGATCGGATTTTGTTCCAAATTCTGTTAAACGGTTTTGAATATTTTTAATGCAATAGTATTAACTGATTCCTTCCCAGCCTTTCGGGGATTTTAGCCACAGGGGAGTGACTTCGGTAGTTAAGTTTTTATACTACTGACTTGATTTTTATTGTTTCTTTATAACTAATTGATCGTTCCAGAATTGTGCTGCTGCGAGCCCGTCATGGTCTTTCACTGAATGCTGTATTAAGGCCGGTTTTAGCCAAGTATTTAATAGACTATGATTCCTGTGTTGTTGTTCTTCCAAGTTCCTTCGATGCCGTCAGCTGGCAAACGACTGTTGGTACCATAGGGCAACGATTTGTTTTAGTAATGACCCAGCAGAAATATCAAGGTTGTTTTCTGTAGTTTTCTTAGGACGACGCTAAAACTTTTTGTTTGCATGAAAAATTTACTTGATGATTCGGTGGATTTTTAATCGATAACTTTTTTTTTTCACAGAGAGACGGCATTCACCGAAACGGGAAATTGCTAAAGAACTTCATTCGACGTCATTTTCAACACCAGCAATGAATTTACCGTTTTATCAACATGGTGATGTTGCGTTTGTTGAGTTGCCAGCTGATTTCGATTTACGTACAGGCAAGATGAATGCAACACGTTCCTACTCCAATGCGAAGGTTTTTTTTTTTTTTGTATAAAATTTCGCAGAACAAACAGAAGAATATTTAATTCCCTGGCTTGGTGTATCGTCAAATAATTGTAAGGCCGTTTCAGTGAAGTAATTGCTGTGATTATAATAATTTCTTAAAAACTATGATAAAATAAGTGGTAAGTGAACCGAAAAGAATACGAAAATATGAGGGATATGAAGAGAAGCGCATGACTGTTTCAGACTGACCATACATCTGGCTTGTTGAAATTTGTTCGGAAGGCAAGCCAAGCAGTAACGAATCGTGAACCAGCAGTATCAGATGGTGCTGGGCCTTCATCATCTTCCCATCAACATCATGCGGGAGGATCAGTGCAGCAGCAGCGACGACAGCAGGCAGGAGGTCACAATCATTCACATTCAATGCCTTCAAGTTATACTGATGAAATAAGGTTCGTAAAATGTTTGTACTTCTATTATTTCACGAATGGATTTTAAATATTGTTAATATGAGCTTTGTGTTTGAATTGATTGTTTTTTTCTTCCCTTTTTTTCTTTTTTTCCTATTGTAGAATACTTTTCGGGATTTTCAACTCTTTACAGTCAAAATTGTTTATGACAAAAGACAGGGAGCGAAATTTTTACTTATTCAACTTCTTGACTTGGAATAGTTCATAGTATATTCAAACCAAAATATATATAAAAAAGTCAGGCTTATAGAATTTTCCATCTTTATCTGTAGTTCTTTCAGCTGAATAAAATAAATAAAAAGACCATTTATCCATCTGAAGTATCTGTATGAGCTTATATTCATTTTTTTCAGACGAAAATCGTTAGGTACATTTCAACGAACGACGAGTGCCGCTATTACTGATATTCCTTATTGTGGTGAAGATACTGCAGTTGAAAATCTTAGGTTATCAGAAACAGTGAGGAGTACTGATTCAAAACAACAAAGCACATGCGAGCCTAATGATGGTAAAGAGAGAATGTTCGAAATACCGGAGTTTTTGAGGAAGGTTAGCTTATAGAAAATATCTTTATTACAATTGCAATTATGCAATTCTTATAGGGTTTTATATGTCTGTAAAATATCCGATTTATTAGCTTTTATATAAGTTGAACGGAAAAGCGAGTGAAATTTATTGGTGGTTTCAGGAAATCACTCCGGAAATGCGTGATACAGATAAAAAATTAACGTTAGTCGATTCGAATGCACCCAAAATCCCTTCGCTATATTCGTCTACTGTTTCTAGTGCGAAGGTAAGAGTTTTAAAGTTTTCTTACCCAAGAATCTTTTTTCTTTCTTGTACAGTGCGGTGTGGTATCGTTAGATAATTCTTTCTGTTATCGTGAGATATGTCTTCCTCCACCTTTTATTTCTCGTTCATTATCATAGTGAGTCACTTTTATCAATAATAGGGTAGATGTAGAAAGAAAATAATAATTTCTTATGTATCAAATTTTGGAAGAAATAGTTCGACGTGTTGAAAAGTTCACATTATGTGCAATTTAGGATTTTTCGACCGGTGACCGTAAGGAAAGTTTGGGATGGCAGCGTGCTGATTATGTATAGTAATATGTGCTGTTAGGTTATTCAATTCGTACAAAGGTATTTTCTTTGAAACTTCATAAACTAACTTCAAAATTTTGTTAGTTTCTTGAAGTAATTTAAAACAGTAAACAACGGCAAATGAGATGAATCACTGTATTTGTGGTTCTTCTTTGCAGATTAGAGCCCGATTTAGCAGATGACACATATTATTCGATGTCCCACGTAGGACCTGTCAAAAATGGAAAGAAATAAAAAAGTGACAACTCAAAAATTAAGATTCAAATGATGAGTTACCAAAATCCATTCTAGAACATATTTACGTGACTGGGATCTAACCTTACGTTCCATCTTAATTGTTTACATTTCAAACTTGATGGATCTGTTAATGATATATTAAAACCAATCCAGATCTATTTATTTTGCCTCTAAATTTATGTTGTATTGGTGAAATTAAAGTTTCTCATTTTAAAATTCTAGAGAAATCGCAAACAATTTGGTATAAGTGGTGTATATGTTCGTCGTTTTATCATCAACATTTCAACATTCGACAAAAAACGAGACTGCGATTTACTTCTCTTGTCAAAATTGTATTTGATGTTTACTTTCTTCTCTTTCTCTGGATTTCATTTTCTCCAGAATATACCTTTGCTTTGTCTTTTATTTTTAAAAGTAATTAATAGAAATGAAGAATGTGAATTTTATAAATTTCATCTTATATTCAATCTACTGTTTATTCTCTCTATAGATTGTTCCAAGTTAATGTGTGCATATCAGGCTATTACCGGTATGTTCCAACAAGTAAAATGAGTATGGAAATGAAATTTTTTTGAAATTTACCAGGCATAAAGTACCGGAATATTCCTGTGGGTAAATTACATTGTTGGTAATGACAGCTTAACACATGCCATAACATGGTGTATTCTTCCTGCTATCCCACCGCGGTTAGATTGATGGTCTCCACATTAGTTAAATATACTGATAGCATCAGAATTGGCTTCAGTTCATTTTGTGTGTCATTATCAGCAGTGTATTATCATTCAGTAGAATATTTCCAATTTTAAGCTAATTAGTAAAACAATAAGTTTATGCCTGCTCATTTGACTCAAATATATTGACAGCAAAGTATACAGGATGCTTTGAAACAAAGTTACTGAGCAAAGTGGTAGAAAAATATTTTCTCAAATGGTGCTGAGTTTTTAGTTTTTTTTTCTTGTGCTTGAGATGACTGAATTTTTATGAACAGAAAAACTTTTTCTATTTTATGAATTTTCACTATAAGATTGGCTGAGTCAATGAGTCAGGTGATATTTTCCTTTTTGTTAGTATAATTTTGCCTATTAGAAGGTGTTCTTCTTTCTGAAATTATCTCAAATATTTCATTTTGGCCTTTTTAAACCATTATGATATCATTTATCATACATAGAAATGAATGCCATAACGGGTGATTAACCCGGAATATTCATGTGCGACGATCTCCTCCTTACCTTTCAATACTGATTTACCTTATTATCATTTGTAAACGAAGAACTGAATTTCGAATTTTTTCTTTTTTTTAATCTGAATTTGTTTATTTGTTTCACTTTTGTCACATTGGAGCTGAGAAATTGTATGTGCAAAAAAGTTGATTCAAATCCGACTTTGTCACAGATGATAACAAGTAACAAGAACAAATAGAACAGAATGAGAAAAGAATCAAATATTTAATTTGATGGAAATATAGTTTTGAACATACTGTAAAAAAAAAAGTGCGACTAATGGAATTCGAGCATGCTTCTTTCCTTTCGGAACTAGTGAATTTTTTTCCCTTTGGCTTCATCTATTTTTGTTACGATGTACCTGCTGGGTGTTTTAAAGACAAGAAAAAATATTGGGAAATGTTTGAGCAAATAAAATCATGAAATATGGATTTGGGGTCGTAAAATACTGAATTTCGCAAGCAACACCCGCTAGACAAAGCATCCGGATCCTAACAAAAATGCTTTTTGGAAAAAAGATTGTTTTGACTTCAAATTTTCACAGTGGTCATTGCCTGTTTTATACCCTAAAATCTTATCGCTATTTTTTTCTACTGCTATATTTTTGCGAGGGGTTTTTTTCTTGACTCTTGAATATTCATAAATTTTCTTAATTTCTCCTTTGTTGACAAATCAACCAGATGTTAGAACAAAAAATTTCACAGCTCTTGTTGTTTTTAATCAAATCATATTTATATCACTTGAATTTCGTTTGAAATTACGGATTTTAACATAAACTCCTAACATTAGATGTTCT
>PQVD01000737.1:33969-44064 GCA_003012265.1 Setaria equina | reverse complement strand
TAATATAATATAATATAATATAATATAATATAATATAATATAATATAATATAATATAATATAATATAATATATATAATATAATTAATATAATAATAATATAATAATATGCAATACGAAGTTTCAAGTCTCAGATAAACTGATACTGAATACTCGAGTGTTTAGATCGATCAGTAGCCAACAAATGTAACCGCCCATTGGTTATGAAGTGATAGAACAGAATGAATGGAACAACATGCGAAGTAACTCATTTTCGAGATATCAGTTTTCACCTGTTACGTCAAAATCGAAAACTTGACATCAAATTTAAATATAATTTTGATGACTAAGATGAAATGAAACCATTTTGCTTATGAACAACTACAATTTTTTTTCGGACAGCAATTGTCTGATGCAGGAATATGCCTAGTTTACGACAAAATTCTATATGAAAAGGCATTACCAAAGTGAAATATACCGTATTAAAAGAGCATGAGAAGTGGTAACAGAAAAGAGTACGGTATGATAATTCAGAAGTAAGATAAAATATGCAGTGTCGTAGTAATGAAAACAACCCATTATAACGAAATCTTGCTGTTAAAGATAGGTCCTAATAGGAAGAATGATAGAGGAAACGGCGAGAAGGAAAGAGAAGATAAAGGAAAGGAAAATGATTAATTAATAGAATGACCTCGTAGTACCAATCATTGCAAAAAGTTACAAATTAGTAAAAGAAAATCAATAACTAGCATTTCTGCATGTAAATGCTCTCTGAATCTTAAAAAAATCCATGAATTCTATTTTGCATAATGGAACTTCACACACTAAAATAACAGATTATTCAAATGAAAAATTATAAAAGCATATTGCTGAAAGTCGTTATCACCTACTGTATAAAAAATACATTAGTAGTATTTGCGCAGAAAAAATATGCTTCTCACTTTTCTTATTTGAATTTATAGAACAAAAGAATCTCTCTTAAATCTGGAATAAGCCCAAGAAGCACTCTTCTCTTGCAAAAGAAAATGAAAAAGGACGAATGATTAAAGGCATTCAGAAATACAGCAAATGCTACTATTTTTACTGTTGTGTATTCGTTTCGAATGGCTAGATTTTTAGCTACTGCAAAATGTTGATTCCTTCTAAAACTAAACACGTAACTGAAATAGAAACTAAACCGCAACAAAATGAATGGATTCATTTTTTCAGAAGTCCAAAATCTCGCTTTATCTCTCGATGGCTAGGAACAAAAAACGATACTTTTTATTCATTTAATTAAAATCACTCCATTTTCTGTTATTTTTTCTCCGTCCTTCCCACATGAATATCTACTGACTGATTCCTCTTCATTTTCTTTTCAATTTTTAATCACATGATTAAGAACTGCAATTAGCACTGATTAAGAAAAACTCCAAAAAATATTGATAAAGAAAACCCCAACAAAATACTGATATAACACTGATATCTAGGATTACTTTTGTCCTAGATTTACATCATGAAAAGACCCATCACAAGGAAAATTTAACCATCTCAACAATATGCATAATACATAAAATATACAATACAAATGATATTCAAACCAAATAGAATCAAATTTTTAGGAATCTCGAGAAATCTGGCGAAGGAAAGAAAGCTAATTTCCTCGACTGTCATTTTCAAAACTCACGTGTTCTAGATTTTAAAACAATGTTTTCTACTGTCCTCAAGCTTTAAAATTTTATTTTTAAAAATTTTAAGAAACAGTAGCTTACGAATTTATATTTCTTTGTGCTATTACTTATCTGCTGATTTTATTCTATCATTTACATTTACTGCTATGCACCCTGCCTAGATTTTACCATCGAACAAAACAAACGAATGGTCTTTACCTGCATGAAAGTATCCACTTTACGCGGTGTGTCTTCTTGGGCTCCTTCTTGTATATTCCCACCGACATTTAATGAATCAGCTGAATTCATTATTTTATCGATGTCCTTATCAGCGTTTAGACCTAAAAAATGCTGAGGTAAACATTACACAGTATATAGCACAATATCGTATCAACCTATGCTGACACCATATTATCTAACATCTTCACTACACTGCATAATACTATGCCATACTGTAATCTTACTATGTTATACATATCGTTTTACAAATATCTGAGCTCAAACTTTAGGAGAATTCGAATAATCACATCAACTGCTCATTGAAACCATTTCAACTTAAGGCAGATAAAACCCAAAATCTCATTTATTTTAATAATTCCACAATATAACATCTATAAAACCAGTACTGCCCTATAAACTACAATTATGTGAACTCATCCTACGACTGCAACCACTTTTTCTAGGAATATGTTTTGGTGTTCTGCTGTAATATATGAACATTTTTTTGATGAAAGTAAATTTTCTATTTGAAGGTTTGCATTAATACAGGAAACTATAAAACATGGAAAACTATAAAGAGATTTCCTAATAATTTTAGAAAAACAAAGCCTTTCAAAGTTTTTAAATCATAAAGGCACAGAAATTTCTAGAATGCTTCCCATGTAGCCAGTATAAGACCAATTAATTTTTTCAAAAAACAAAATTTAGAACCGTAAGGCTTCTTGCAACATTCTCTATCTTATTTTCATGTCTTTATTGTTCTAGCAGTGGTAAATGATATAAGGGGCAAAAAGAACTAGTAAAAATTATCAAAAAAAAAGATTACAAGTTCGTCATAACTTACCGAAGTGGCGATATTTATGATAGGAATACTGCTGTTTCACATGGAAAGACCAATTAAATTTGAAAAGCATCTCCTCCTTCTCTCTTTTCACTTCCTCTCCGATAATGAATTACGTGAACTTAAGGTGTTTTTAAATTAAATATCAAAAAAAAAGTTTTATCAATTTATGATGGATAGATGATCAAAAAGACTGTAGCGTAAACAGCAAGAAGAGTATGGCATTATCTAGTAATGATAATACGGTTAGGTAATGATAGGAGTGGCAAAATGAAATAATGTTATTGTAACATTTCTAAGAAGGTAAGAGGACAGAAAACTATCAGCATTAGCACTAGTGAATATTAACTCCAATAAAAAAAAGGAAAAACGATTCAGATGATGATGATTGACTGCTATTAATACTACTACAGTTAAATGGTTAGAGAAGTATGAAGTGAAAGGATCGAAGCTGACACAAAACTAATACAGAGAATAGAAAAATGAGAGAGATGGTTAGAAATTCTTAACTTTCCCCGACCTTAATTATATAGTTCTTGATCTTTTCAATGTTTACTATATAAAACAGAGTGAAGAGATGAAGAAAAATCCTACCTTTTCTGATTTTTTCATGTCTCAGAATAAATGCTTATCTACTGCGTATGTTTAACTGATATCTTAGTCATTATATAAGCTGAATAAACAAAAACAATCCACACAAACGAGGTGCATGTGTGTGTCTATGAACAATTTTGAAATAACCAAACTGCTATTGATTTTGGATTTAACCAATAATGAGAGGAATATGAAAAGAGAATGATGAAGTAGAAACTATATGCTCCACAGAATCACAAAAATTTCAGCGAAAACTAATTCAGAAATATTTCCACCTTGTAAATTTTAAAGGAAAAAGTAAAAGACAAACATAACAAATGTACATCTACACATTGTATTCACATACATACGGATGGTAAATTATGATGTAGTTGATTTGATGTAGTTTTGAAGGTTAAACTGTTCACGAACATGCCGAAAAAGAAATAAATGAAGAGGAAATAGTAGCTAGATTGATGTGGAAAACACAGATTAGGTTATTGCAGCAGTTGATAAAGAAATTTTCTCGAAGAAAAATAAACTTGAGAAAAAACTTTTTGCAAACAGGAAATGGGTTTTTATATCCACATTAAGAATACTGTAACAGAAAGACAATCAGATTAAAATTTTTGGAGAAAATATGCAAAATTTGTATAAAGCAGCTATTACATATCTTTTATCAACATCTTTTCTCCTTTACCTTACGTTCTCCTTATTCATTTATCCAACTTTCTACCTCCGAGATGATTTCTCGGCATTCTCGAATTAACTCAAATTTCCTTACTCTTGGTTCTATATTTCGGATAACGCATTAACACATACCTTACTCAAACATTTTCAACCACAGATTATTTAAAAAACAAAAGAAAAAAACTTTTTGAATTCCGGAATGAACCTCGCACAAGGCTGAAAAAAAATTTCGCATTTTTCAAGAAATTTGAATGAACAGAAAATAAGTGTCTTTATCACAACAAAAAATATGATCGTCTCGTTTGAGTGAAAAAAACTAGATTGGGAAATTGGTTCTACACTACTAACGCTATCATAATTTATATTTTAATTACTAGTTTTACTATTAAAAAAAACGACATCACAAGTCATTCTAATCGTTACTTCCAGTACAACCGGAATGAATATTAAATAATAAAAGGTGCAACACTACCGCATCAATATTAAGTCCCATATTTCTATATTACTAAAATCAACATCTTGAACTCAAATAAACAAAACTGGCGAATGTTACTTTATTTACTTTGTTTAATGGGGTTGCAGTATATCAAGTAAATCGTTACAACAGCAACAACTCATTTCTATACTAATAATTTTTTGAAAGCTGTTCAATTCTATAATTTAAATATAAAACTTTTTTTTAATTTTTCCTATCTCACTGATTTCTCATCATTTCTGGAAAGAAAATAGCCACGAAAATAACTGTACGATGTAATATACCGCAAATCAAATGTCTTTGATGCTTCTGGACCGCTATTCAGTGAAGTCAAATCCAGTACAACATTCTGCTTATTTCTCAATATCTATTCCTTCAACTATAATTAAGACATATACATTTTATTACAAACTAATATAATTTCGGATTCAGATTTTGCTTTTTCAACATAAGACCAACATATAGTAACAAGATGACAATAAAATTACAGGACTTGCTAAAGGATATTTGACAGATTTCATTCA
Source organism: Setaria equina (assembly GCA_003012265.1). Taxonomy (NCBI): domain Eukaryota; kingdom Metazoa; phylum Nematoda; class Chromadorea; order Rhabditida; family Setariidae; genus Setaria; species Setaria equina. Next base: position 39,116 of record PQVD01000737.1, on the reverse strand, counting down.
AAGTTATGACATGTCCGAACAATCGTAGAAAATTTATTAATGAACTCTTTAATGAAAACTTCTGTTTCACGTTCGCTAAGGGTGCCAAGGACGCCGATTGTAAAAGCATAAAAAAACTATTATCGATCTTCTCTATGTTTCATGAGAAGAGCACAGATGAATGACCTCATCGATATCGAAAAAAAAGAAAGATTAAAATCACTATAACTTTCAGAAACATCATCAAATATAAAAAAAAAAATGATTTATTCAAGTTTCTTCGACTGAAAACCTGACTGTTTAACAAAATTACCACTTAATCGTAAGAAAAACCCCTCCCTCACAATTCATTTTCAAATTTCTCATGCAAAGAAATCCAAAGCTATTTAATTTTAGGTCGATATAGCATCGTCAAGTGACTTAATCATTTATGATCGTATTCTCATAACACTCTGGGTAGAATCAAATGAAGAAAGAGAATAATTGTTAGACAACATCGGTGATTTAACTGAGCAATTAATGTCATTAGTCTAATTCATTCAAATTAGAAATAAACCTCCCATCTTGTTAGTCTTAACTTGAACTTCGGAAAAATACGACCATGTCTCAATACTTCTTACGGATCTTTAAATTTTTTGGTTTAAAATAAGTACTGAAGTTCAAAGAGTGAACGAATTCTATTCACAAAATCGAATTTTTTTCCCCGCTGAAAAGTTTTGCAATCTACTCTATGAAAAAAGTCCCATGACAATTATCGTTAGTTTCTTACCAAATTACTAAATTTATTTCAATAACATCATTAAGATGTTATCGGGTGTCCAATTCACTTTGGTCCGAATAAATGCATAATGCTTAAATAATTAAATTTTAGATATGTCAATTCATATCTGAAATGACATATTTAAAATCTAATCATACCAAGCATTATATATTAAAAGTTTTTATACGACTGAATTTATGTGTCTGATTCTTCTTAAAGTTCTATACATAAAAATGCAACATTTCATACTTCAGGATCTTCCGTACAATGGAACATTTACATCCTTCTTAAACTTTCCTTTGCTTTAATTTACACTATAAAAATTTATTACCTTAATTCATTCTCACCACTTCCTTACACAATTAGATTCAATTCATGTTAACTAGAATACTTTATATTCGATACCATCAATCGCTGCTTTATTGTTAAGTTTAAGCCATATAGAACTTCCCTTACTTTATGCACACTAGAAGTTTATTTCCCAGTGATCCAAATTTCCCTTCATTACTTAATACTTATTTGAGCTTATCATGCTAATCTATTTCTGCGTTCCTCTATTTAAATAAGTCGGAAAAAGTTATCAGCATTTACCTGTAACATGAAGCCTCCGAGGCCTTGAGAACGTCGCTCCATTACATAATGATGAAGGTATTGAGAAATGGAAACTCTGAAATATGAAACACGCATAACAGTCAGTTATTAAACAACAACAAACATGCATTTGACTAAAGGCATTTACATCTTTCGATCCATATAAAAACAACGTCTTAACATTTAAAAATCGTTGCACATAGTGATTTCTCTCAGTCTAGTTAGGTATTTATTTAATCGTTGAGTAATAAAGAAGGGAAGAAATTTTTCAGAAATGTATCATTTATATTTATTTTTGCTGCTTTTTTTAGTTATAATAAGTTTGCTGGCAACTAAAATAACAACCCCAAAACTTTTCTGAACAAGGAAATCTAAATGAAACGTAGAAACTAACTCCTGACGTAAAAATTTAGTGTTTTAGCAAATTAAAAAGCTTTCGCCAAAAAAGTCGCAGGAACTTCGAAAAGGAATAAGAAAGAGAATATAGACACTCCAAAAACTTGTATATTCCACATACAACTTGAAACTTGAATACAAGAACTTTTACTTGAATGTATACATTCGAATAAAAATGATTCAATGAAAAGATCCAAAGCAACACTTCACTACCTCAGGGAAATCAAAAACAAAAAATTTCAGAAAGAGTAAGGTAATATGCCTAACTTGAAGGGACTCCAAATCAAACCGTTAAATGGTAACTTCTTAAACTAGAAATGAACCACAAAGCAATCTAACCTCCTACAAGTCAAACTAGATGTCTACATACCCCTCGCCTCTCTAAATCATGATTTTTTAAACGTGGCCCTGAGTGACCCGATATGCAACTGGAAAGTTGCACCAAATCTTGATTGTTGCTGGTAGTATCATAAATGAATGGTAAAAATTTCGTATAATAACAAAGCTCATTCTATATAAGCGGTATATAAATCATCTAGAGTGAAATGGAACTAAAATAGCAAAGTTGAATGATATCAGAGGGAGCAAAAGAAAAGAACAGAAAGGAATAAGAGGTAGAATCAGAAGGGTATGGAATAAATTAGAATTAGAATGAAATAGAGGGGAACATGGATTAGAATGGATGGAATAGAAAGTAATGGAGTAGAATAAAATGCAGTAGAAAAGAGTAAAATAGAATAGAATTGGACATCAAATAGCAGAATGCATATGAAGAAATGGAATGGCAATTTAATACAGAATTCATTTAATGAAATTAAACAAAAAGAATATAAAAGGGTGGAATAGAATAGAATAAAAAGAAAGTAGAAAATGGACGAAGACGGAAGTAGGCTTGATAAAGAAAAGTAAAAGCGTTAGAAGGAAACAGAATGGAGTGATGTAATGTAATTCTTAATAAATCCATTAAATGAAATTGAAATGAACTGAGTTAGAAATTAGAAAGGTAGAAGTAAAATAGAATGAAAAAAGTCAAGAAAAATTATAAATCGAGCAGAATTTGAAAAAAAAAAGTGCTAATATTAAAATTGAATAGTGCATGTTAATTAGCAATGATGACAAGCCATTTAAATTCATTTTTTATATCTTTCAGTGAAAAATATTGGAATTAAAATTTGTGCAACTTAACTGAAAATATTTGCAATATTTAAATTTAGTTTATATTGGACTACACATACGGTACACATTTTTTAACAGTCAAATGCTTCTTGAAGGATTCTCCACTGATATTTCTTTTTTAAAAAGAGGTCCAATTGTAGACAAGTTGTTTTAGGCTAGGCAGTTCAAATTACAGATAAGTTACCAGTATTAAAAAAAAATTAACATCTCTTCCGCTAGAAAAATTTTGAATTATTACCTCAAAATTCTATGCAATAAAAATCCAAAAAGATTTAACTTCGAAATTCTTCGAAATTTTTAACAAATTTTTGGAGGAAAAAACTGTAAAATGTTAAATTTTCAAATGGCAAAAAATTTTTATAAATATACAAAAATATTGTAGTCATTAATGCTCACTAACTTTAGATAATTAGAAATTTCCAGTTCCATTTAATTCGCCCAAAATAAATCTCCCATTATTTAAATTTTCTCTTTTAATTCCTCTTCATTACGCAATGCTTTTAATAGTTTATTAAAATGGAAGAAAAATAATAAAAAGAAGTGAAATGACGAAAGTTTCAAAAGCAAAGAAATGAAAGGAAGTGGTATATAAAAAAAACAATGAATCATTTTTTGATGAAATTATCTTCGCTTCGGTTGGGAAAAATTTTTTTTCTAAAATAGATAGATATATAGATGGGAGAAGAAACATAACTAATGATTTCACCAAAGATTAAACTGCAAAACGAAAAGAAAAAAAAAAATTAGGGAGAATTTAAGAACATTTCTCTTATCTGAATTACATCTTCAACAATCATTTATCATCCCATTGCAAAATTTATCAATTCTATTTCAATTGTTCTTTCCATTCCCTTACTCTTTTATATAAAGTTGGAAAAATATAAATATACAAAGGTAGGAAAGTACATCATCTCTTGTATTCTTATCATCGTGCACTCATTTCATTTCGGACAATTTATTAAAATGAACTGGAAAATCTTCTTTTAAAAATATTTAAATCTTTAAGAACAAACAGATTTGAAAAGAATTCATTGATTACAACCTCAATAGATTCATATAATAACGTATTCATTCAGTGTTGTTATATTCTTTCATTATTTAACATGAAAAGGATTAATTAGATATATAAACTATTATTTAAAATGAATCAATGAATACGACGATGATGATAACATTAATGAGACGCAGGTAATGCGGTAACAATGATATAGATAACAATGTTGATAATGAATGGTGACTGTGATGATTATAAAACTGATAATGATAACAATGATGTAGCCGTTAATAATAGTGATGTGGTTGATGATGCTATAATGATAATGATATTGATGTAATGAAGATGGTAGTAGTAATATAGATGGCGATGCTGATCATTGTTATTAATAATGATGATGTAGATAACAATGACGATACTGATAATGATAATTAAATATTAGTGATGATGATGCTGACAATGACAGTGATGATTATATTGATAATGTTGGTGATGAATGGAATTGGGGTGACGATACAGTCAGATATCATGTAAAAGTAATACCTGATACCTGATTTCATCCTTCACTTTCACTGTTCTTGACATGAAAAGTATTACATCCGTTAACGTTAACATCTTCTTAACAATAATTTCCTAATGCAACATGGTTCTTTTTTTCTTTTCATCTTTCTTCCCTTTTATTTGAATATTTTTTGTACAGGAAGTCAAAATTTCTAAATCATTTTATCGTTCATGCAGAATGAAACTATTATTTGATAAAATTGATTATTTGAAAAGAACTGTATAACTTAGTGAGAGTAATTAAGGAAAGAAAATGAAAAATTAAAAGAGCGTTTCTTTTTGAGGGATCTTTTCTAATTAATTGTCTTTTTAATTTATACAAATACATTCATTCATGTTACAATACAAATGCATCACATGCTAGTTGTAATGATAAAATGAGGAACTGCAAATGTAAATTTTGCAAAAGTAATCTTTTGCGAACAACATCATCAGTGAACGCAATTGACAATACAATGGCATTAAAAAGTCTTTAAAAAATCTCCAACTTCTACTTGGAAATTGATTGAAAAATAGGTAAATTAAATACTTGTTTATCGTTTTTTTCTAATAATTTGCTACAAAATTTGATACATTCTCTTTCGAAAATTTTTTTATTCTTTTTGTGTTTCAAACAATTTTATTATCCGTTGCATTCCCAAAAACTTCATTTATTATTTTGAAAATATTTATTGTATTAAATTTGACATA
>PQVD01000737.1:17427-33941 GCA_003012265.1 Setaria equina | reverse complement strand
GTAAAGGGGTTTAGTTATAACCAAATTTCCATTGTAAAATTATACTGGATTTCAAATTTCACTCCAGTTTTCTTTAAATCTTTTTCTCAATAGGTAAAAGTTAAATTTTTTGTTTACAAACTTTTTAAAAAACTTCATTTTTTTTTGTAAGTGACAGAAAGCATATTCTAACAGAATTGATGCTTAATCTGATGAAGTTGATCAAAAGTCAAATTATATCCAGCATAGGTCTAAGATTATTTAAACAGAAAAAAACAAAATACGACATTCATTTATTTGCCATTGTGCTGAAAACTTTTCGAAAGCTTTAATGAATTAAGGATCTGCCAAGTGGAACCATCTAGAGTGAAATTCCATGTTTACAATTGAAAATTTAAAACGTTAGCCTCAAGTGTGATGGAATTTTTTTAACAGTGTATTTCAATATAAGTTATTGATTGAATGTTTCAACTTAATAGTTGTCCTGAAAAAGTAAATTCTCACGAGACAAAAGATTTTATTTGCAACTTAAATAGAATTGCATGACACGGATTCAAAAAATTTCAGTTATAACTTAAGAATTCATCTGGAATAAATTGATGGCTAAATGGTAAACTACAACTAGTCTAGATTTTTTTCAAGTTTTTTTACTACTACATTTTTCCCTAGTGTGTTTTTCAAACTTTAATTATAGTAATTAATAAAAGGCGAATGGATGAATAATGATTAACGAGTACATGATTGGTGGTTCATCATTCATTTGATTATTGCAATTAATTAATGAAAGGACAGAGAAGTAGTGGAAAATTCAAACAGATTCCTAATACCCCCGTCGAATAATTTTTTAATTTTGGAGAATAAATTTCTCAATCACTACATTTCTTAGTATCGAAATTCAATTGTGTTTATTTATTATCAGAATTTGTATGCAATTTTCTACAAAAAAGTCAGTCCAAAGAATTATGAAATTGAAATTAAAAAAAGAAAATAATTCACATCATTTCATTCTGATACTTCTTGCTTCGTTTAAAAAAAAGTATATTTTCCCAGAAAAAAAAAAAAAAATCAATCGAAGTTTTTGGTCACAGGAAAAAGAAATAAGGAGATAATAATGAAATTACGATGAAAAATATTTTTTTTTTAAATATCACTAAACGATTGTCGAGAACATGAATAATCACCTAATAGTTTGTTTGCTTGTTTTTATTTGATTTATTGAAAAAATTTTCAGAACAAAAACAAAATTTTTCAATTTATTCTTCCCCAAATATCATCGTTAACAAATATATGGGAATCGAAACTCAGCACAACTAAATATATTCGTCTTGTAGTAATAAATATGGTAATGAAAATTTGCATAATTTAATTTTGACCTCATCAGCGACTCAAAAAGTTTTAACTTAGTTGAGCAAAAGATATTAAACTTTTCTCTGGGAGTTTCATAAGACATATTTCTTTGGGGAAACTCTTATTATGTCTTATAAAACTCCCAAAGAAAACTTTGTTTAGGCGAAATTCTACAAATCATGGTCAGAATTTTAGTTAAAAAATTTCTCGAAATAGATCTCGGCTTAACTTGCTTCAATATGCATATACGAAGACATGAACAAAAGAGTAGCAGTTAAATAAGTGGTAACTGATCAACGTGAAACAACTGCCGTGGATCATTTGAACGGATAACTAGTAAATGAAGAATGAGATATCATAGTTTAGTATGATAGATGATAATAATGTAGTGATATACATTTCCTAAACTTCCGAAACTCTATCATTTTTCAAAGCTCTCTATCTTCCAGTCAGTAATCAAAAGTGAAACAGCTGCTTGAAATCATTTAACCGACTTATTAAAGCTTTAAACAAGAGTACAGTATAAATTTTTAAAACTACACTTAAAAATTTACAAACACGAATGGAATAAACCGAAATTGAATTTAAAAAATGAAAAAAATTTCCCACTTTTCGATGTTACAATTTTGTAACTCTCTTCTTCGCAAATGAAATGGTATGAAGCTCTTCTTTTTCCATTACATTTCGTAAAGCAAAAGAAATTCTTTTTAACCTTTACATAATCGTCTAGACACTAGTACCAAATTCATTTTTTTTAAAACTTTTTTATATGCATAAAACGAATATAACTGACAAATTGAATAAATAAACAAAGAAGAAACAAATAAGTGAAATAAATAAATAAATAACAAACAAATAAATGGATGATATATATATATATCATCCATTTATTTGTATATATATATATACAAAATGAGTGATATTTGTATGCGAAAGGGTAAATGAAGAAAATTTAAAAAAAAAAAAAAAAATTAGCGGTAATGTCTATTGATAAACGTTTGAATTTGAAAAAAAAAAGAAAAAGTAAACATTCTAAATGGGGAAAAAGTATTTCTAGAAGTTTTTAATTCAATTTACTCATTAACTTTTCTATTTTAATCCATTTCAATTCAGTTTAAATAGTTGCGATAGAATCGTTAGTTTAAGTTACTATATAAAGTGGAATTCATCACGTATTTTTTGGAAGGTTGAGAACTTAGCAAATTTTATCCCATCACAACACTCTCAAGTTGGACAGAATCTGAAATTTTCCAATAAGCTGCGACATATTTGAATTGTTTACTCAATTTTTCTTCTCTTTTCCATAATTTATTCAAATAGATACCTGCAAATTTATCCGTGATTGATGATGAATAATGAATTCTCGAAAAGCATTGCTCTCGTTGGTGATAATCCATGGCTTTTCACCATTTTCCGTTTTTCCCTTTGGCAACACGTCTTCATCCGATTCCTGCTGCTATCGTACGATATATCACTTATCAAATCAATCCAACAAAAGAAAAAATAATAATAATAATTGGTCTCCAATTATTTTTTGTCTTTTCGTTAAGCTAGATAATCAATGATGTGCGTAATGTATATTTAGATACTGAAGTTGAAAATTGAATCGTTTCATGCTATAATTGAGCTCACTAATTAATTAAATAAGTGGTTAATTATTGAATAAAAAAATTCATCGTACTGTTTGTTTGGGATGGTGATTATAAATTACTTATGAATTCGAAGAAGTGATAAATTAATTAAGTTACATGACAAAAAAAGGAATGGAGTAAACTGCAAATAGTAAAAGTCGAAAGAGATAAATTAAACGAGATCAAAATAACAGTTAAGTGATATTATTCAATATACGCCATATCAATAGCAATTATTTAATTAATAAATAAATCGTTAAATTATTATTATAACTGTTTTGTAAGGATAATCGTAATAATGAATATAATAACAACAATTACGATAATAGCAATAATAATTAGGACTATAATATTAGGAATAATGTAAATTATAACAATCAGTAACATGGTTATAATTAATACTAATGATAATACCTCAGCAAGCTCTGTCATAGCCACTGTACCCAAAAGTTTGGATAGGAGAAAACCTTTAGATGTATTTTTTCCAGTTAATATATTGCTATAAAATAAATATTATCAGCCTGCAAATCTGGAAATAGAAAAAAACCTCATTTGGTAAGGAATTTTATAACAATATTTCGTGTATGCTCAAATAACAAAAAACTATTTCAGATGAAAAAAGAAATAAAAAGGAATGGCTCATGTATGTTAATGTAATTAGAAAAATCTTCATTTGAGAAATTTTTAAAAAGTAATGTGAGCAATTATTTCGTAGAGATCTGAGCTGAATAAATTTTGCAAATAACATCAATATTTTAAAGTAATCAAACAGGCAAAGATGCTTGAAGATAATTTGCTCTGCTATTACGTCTGTCAGCCTAGTCGTATTTTTTAATTGACTTTTTTTTTGATAAACGAAAATCCTGAAATGGTAAGAAAAAGTGTTATTAAGAACGTTGTTAGCTTATTTGAAAACTTTTTCAACGTATTCTGTTGACAATAATTTCTATGATTAATTTCACAAAATGTAAAATTTTTGTTTTTAAATCATTACAGCCTTTATCAAAATATTATGCATTGTATGAAAATTACTTAGTGAAAATCCATCTGTATGAATAGAGATCTGAAATAGACGTCAGTGAAAATTTCCGATATACAAAAAAAAGATGCGCATTAAAGCAAGGAAATTTTCATTCCAGAAATTTCGGAATTTAAACAATAATTTCGCAAAGAACCTAAAACAGTGGAAGTTTAGTAAAATATATGCTTTACAGTGTGCTACAACCCAGCACAGATGTCTAATGACCTCTAAGCAACGTAATTTAAACTTGATAGGAAAAATGTATCAGTTGTGTTGAAAAATAAGCAACATGAAGCTTCTAGAAATTTTTTTTGAAGAAAAATTTGACCACATTTCCAGGTTGGTTTTCTAGAAACAATCATTGCCAAACATATGATTTTATTTCGGGATTAGTTTTCTTGATATTCAAAGATTCTAGTACCTTTTTCACCAATACCAATACACATTCCCAACTCAAATAACGCAATTTAATTTTTTTTCTATCAGTCAAATGAAAATTGTCTTTTTCTTTATTGCTACTGACCATTTCAATACTTTTCAAATTATCTGTCTTGTTTCCTGTAGTACAGTACTTTTATTACCTTCTCGATCTTCAGCACTTTCATGTAGCTCGTATACAGGAAAAACTGCACATGTATATCTTTCTAAGAGGTGTACGTATTTCAGTGTTCGTATTTCAAGGCAGTTTTCGATATTTTCATATCTTCGCTAATCAGCTTAAAGAGTAATTAGTAATTTATCCTTGAAAAGTTCGGTTTTCAACCATTTCAAAATAAATGAGATACGAAAAAGCATAAAAAATGAAAAAAATAGACGAATGGGATTCAGTATACCGTTCACTTAGCAAAAGCAAGTGGCAAATGACTCTACAACAGCAACTGTGCCGAAACGACGAAGGTCTTTTTTTGCCTATCTACAAGGCTTTCAAGAGAATATTTCGAAAAATGTAAGAGAATGAAAATATCTCGAGCAAAGAATCAATCCATAATTCACCTCTTTCTAGGTTGTTGCATTTTAAAATCTTGACACATTCTTTTTTTTTTTAAGTATTGATAACGATAACGAATAGTGACAATAACAGCAACACATTTCGCTATCAGAGGGAAATTCAATATGGGTGCTATCATTTGGCAAGAATTTCTTCACTTATCAACACTACTGCAATCAACAGCTCTTTTCACAAAACAGAGAGAACCCCGAAACTTCCAATGAAAAAGCAGTCATGGAAGAATACTGGGATCTTTCGTTAAAGAAAACAAGACTGACGTTATTATTTCCAAGTATTACGCTGGAATATAAAGGCATGAAAAAAAATGAAATGGTAGATTTATCGGCCTCAATCTGGGATAAAAATGAAATGACAACCGGCCGATTCATGAAAATTGATTTAAGTGATTTTTGTTGATTCAGATTAACCAAATGACATACAGGTAAACGAGTCTGGCGTTCTCCTTCTTTCGTACGAGCCAAATGAAACTGCTTGATCGACTTATATTTTATCATCGTATGCGGAAAATAAAGTTTGCCCACAGTTATACCTTCTCTCCTGGAACTTTCTAGACCTCTTTGTTTCTATTTCTTTAGAATAGCTCAAACTTCTCACAGGTAAAGTGAAGAGCGATGATTCTGTTTCTGAAAACTTGACGACTTTGCAAATGAGGAAAGAGCAACCGATTTCGAACATTTAACATTGGCCAGTGGGTTGCTACAAGATTTTCACAAACAAAGCGACTTCGGAAAGAGCATAATTAGGCCCTGGTCGAACCGTATTTTCGAGAAAATTCGTTTACAGAAGTAAATAGAGAACAATGGAACTGTTTAAACCCAAAAACCACAAACTTAATTACCTGAAATTACCCTCGACTCCGCAATTTCAAAATAATTTATTCAAAAAATATTAGTATTCATACTGAATGGGTAACAACAGATTTTTAAAGATGTTTTACTAAATTAAGTACACCTGGGGAACAATGATTTTTCAAGAGTAACTTTCCATAAAAATTTCAATCTTTCATCGTCTCGAAATTGAACCCTTATAAAACGTAGCAGTGTGAACCCAAAAAAGTTAATGCACTTCGAGAAATAGTATATCACAAAGTAGTAAACTGAAAATGATCGGTCACTCTGAACGAATAAGAGGCACCACAGAAATAATAGATCGATCGAGAAATTCAGGAAAGATAATAGTGAACACTCCCATTCGAAAAAATCAACTTACATTACTTCAAAAAAAAAAAAATTCCTCAAAGTGACCTTGTCTGAACATAAAATCGAACGAATTAGATCGGATAAACAGGTAAACAAGTTAAAGGATATGGAAAAAACCCGTCAGTTAACATTCCCATTATTACAGTTCCACATGATCAATCTACGTTTCACAAAAACTTGAAAATCCCGATTTTCGCTTTCCAATCTTTGAGATACATATGGATTATGTAACTCAAATGTGCTAGGTACCCAAAAATTAATGCATGAAAATAAAACCAAATTTCTAGCGATAACGGCAATAAAAATAAATTGACAAAGCACAGAAAAGAGAATTTATCCGCGTAAGTAAATATTTTATTTTTTCCCGTTTGTGTTTGTTTTTGATTTACTTAAACAGTAAAATGAAGAAAATTAGAAGAATTTTGAATCAGACTTTGATATTAGTGAAGGAGTTGAAATATATAAAATTGAAGCAGAGTGAAAAAAGGAAAAAGAAAGCGAGAACTGAGAACATGATGTCATAAGTCTGTTTGAATGCACCAAATACACATATTATTACAAGGAATATAACACAGAAATAAAGTGTTCTAGTGGTGATAGCTTATATTGAAAAATCAAGTGAATGTGGGAAAAGAGTAAAAAGGACAGAGCATAAAAGAAATTCGTATAATAGATGATAAAAAAAAAAAGGGAAAACTCGTAGCAAAACAATCTAAAAATTACAAAGAATAAAAAAGATAAACAGCAAGTTTATTTAAAAGGAAATCATTGAATCATTGACCTAATAACTATGTACCCTAAGAAAATCTAACTCTCATGTCTTCGAATTTGTTTAAAAAAGCAAATAAAATCTAAATGAGGAATGAGAGCAACAATCATTTCCATCGTGTATCTTGAAAATATGAAAACCAGGATTAATCCAGACCTGGTGGTTTTTTTGGGTAATTTCAAGTATCCAGGAAAAAATCAATTCACTTACATATTTTTAAAGGAACTATGGATACCATATTCGAATGGTATCCGAATGCTTTCCGCCCACATATTCATTCAGTGACCCGTCATTTAGTGATTTAACGACCAAAACTAAAAAAGGTTCTGAATCTATTCAAAAAAAAAAAAGACGAATGAAACAACAATGATGCACGAACTATTTTCGAAATATGACATTAGAAAATCTGAATCGGAAAGCTACAGATCTTAGTTAAGAAAAAAAAAAGCAATTCTCTACAAGTAATAACACTGCATTATAATCAAAAGACAATTAAAAAATAAATAAATAAAAACAAGATGAATCAAAAACATCCCAACAAAATCTTACACCGCTTCTAAAACCACATTATTTGAAGTAAACCAAAAGGATCACAATTTGCATGATAAAATTTAAATATCATGAAGGCTTTAACTCAGGAACCTTTACCGAATTTCCAGCAAGCGGAATATGATGAAATCAGAGTGTTGCATGACCTAAATAATCATGATTAAATCATGGAAGACCGGGCATTAAGATGATCGACTTATCACTTCAGACTTTGAATTCACAGTTCTTTTCCATGTGATAAATGAAAAATCTATGAAAATCCGTTATATTAAAAATGCTAAGGAAAAAAAGATGAGTGAAAAAAAATAAAAAAAGAGAAAAAGCTAGAATACAGTACTGGAGCTAAACTTTTACTTATAATCGACATTAACAGTATCTCATAAAGTGTAGAGCAAAAAAAGAAAAAACAGACTTTCCCAAAAATTATGTCCTTGCATTAGAAATTTAACTTCAGTACTAAAAAAGAAAAAAATTGAGTTTGCGTCAGAAATTATCAATATCACTTTAATTTGGTGACAAAAAATTAAAGATTTGAGTGGAGCGAGAACTGCCAATAATAAACAAACTACCTGAGAATTACAAAAATTCCACCACACTCTATATTCTATCTTAGGAGCAACAACTACCATTCTTCCAGTTGATATAAATTCCTCCCAGAAAAATCTTTGCCACTTTTCAAAATAATCCCAAAATTCCCCAGGAACGCAAATATAAATTTAAATGACCAGGCGTTAATACCGATTAATTCAAAAAAAGAAATTCAGATATGTTTGCAAGAAGTCATGACAAAAATTAATTTCGTAACAAAACGAGTTAAGACCAATCCTCATAGCACATCCCTACAGATCGAACAAAACATGCCATGACCTATTTATATGATATGGTAATTAATCTACAAAACAGTAAGGCTCTCAATTAATTCACAATTATTTGGCAGATAAGGTTAGCTAATCACTGACCAAAAGAAGGAAGAGAAAAATATAAATGTTTAAACATCTAATAAATTCGTGAATGAGTTTAGGTTTCTTCCTCAAACTACCCATACGCATCAGCCATTCTTATTTGCCAAACTAATAGTTTTTCAAATGCAAAGAGAAATCAATAATATACAAAAGACATAAGCCAGTTATTGAACGACTAAGTGCAACTCTATTGCTTTCTTGAAATATAAGAGTTAGCGCTTCAATAGTTGTAGAATTTCACAATGTTTCAAAGCTGCGGCCTTCACCAAGTGGAGCTGTCATACTTGGTAGTTGGAACGCGGTTGCTTGCGGTGGATGACAAGGTGTCAATCCGGTTGGACCATCTAATAAATTGACGCCGCCGAAGTCGGATGTTGCTAAAAATTGAAATTATACCGAAGAGGTAAATCTGCATTTGTTAGAATATGAGAAAGAAGCATTCTCTACTCAGAATCATCTATAAGCAGAAACTGAAGGCATATATTCAGACAACAGACTGTTTCATTAGAATTTGTCATCTAAATGCAGAAATACAAATGCATTTGGATGACAAATTCGAATGAAACAATCAATCCTAATAGCACAGTTATTCTAGATTTTAAGATAACTACCGGAAAAAATTAAGAGAAAAAAAAAAATAAATTTTTAAATAAAATTTACCACTACCTCCACCAATTAAATTGGATGGTGTTGTAATAGGAACACCAGAGCTGCTCAATGAATTATAAGCCGTTGTTGTGGTGACACCATCGGCAAATGTCAGTGAAGTTGGACGCTTGATCTCTTCATCTGGCAAATCACGACTGTTTACATCGAACAATGTTGGCTCTTGCTTTATTTGCAATGATGAAGGCTGAAACATTTGTTCCCTTTCCCTTCAATGTATGATACTAGCAGAATAAGTTACTCGAACCCAGGAATAAATTTGTTCTAAATTAGAGAAAAATATCTTCAAAAACTCAGTCCGAATTCAAAACCATGATTTTAAAATCAGTACTTACCTTCGTCAGTGTCAACATACTGGTTTGATTATCATTTCTGTTCAACGTTACGGCTGTTGTCAGTGGTGATGCGCCAGGTTGCGGTGGTGGCCTCAAATCTGGTATCATTGCACTTGCCGGTCGTTTTCGACTGTTAAGTACTGGCTGTGGTGATGGTGCCGATGATGCGTAAGGTGCGATTTCAGTACTAGTTGGTACTGTTACTACCGGTGCCGCTGCACCACGTGGCATGTATTGCTGCGTGCTGGACATATCGACATCTAATGTCTGACGAAGAGATTCCGGCAAAACGCAATGATGATCACGAATCACAGCAATAAGCTCATTTTTCTGAAATACGTAAAAAACCAAATTGAAAAAATATTACTTAATAACTTTGAACAATCTAGTGTAATTTCATATCGGATGAAGTTTAAGATGGACAGAAATCAAAGAAGTGAATACTTAGTCTGCATTAAAATTTACCAACAGCTGCAGTTCGGCAATTTTAGCATCTTTCATTTTATTTTCTTCTTTCAGTTGGTTCACTTGCTGAAAATTAACATTAAATTTTTGTTCAACAAAAAAAAAAAAAAATTTTTTTTCGAACTATCGGAAAATTCAGTCGACATTGCATTCCAAAATTACTTAGCAGAAAATTTAAGCTTCAGTGAGTGGATGAAATTAAGTGAAAAAAGGAAAAAAGAATGGATTAAGCTTTAAAAAAAAAAATCCATAAAAAACCATGGATTGAGCATATCAGGTCACACTTTTCCTCACAATGAGCTTTCAGTGACTCCCTCTTCTCTATCGGAAGCTTCTAAACAAACTCAGAAACTCTATCCCGCAAAAGTGGAGACTAGACAGTTCGACACTGTTAGCTATATGCAGTAATTCCAATGCTCCCTGAATCAAACAGAGAAATTGTTAAAACGTCCTATAAACAGCCTATTTCGCACTTTCTCATAGAAGAAGTAAATCTCACATTTTGCAGCGAACCCATAAGATCAAGACGTCTTTGCCGGCACCTTGCTGCAGCTTCTTTATTTCGCAGACGTCTTTTATCACGTTTATCGCGCTCTTCCTCACTTAACGTCACATGGTCCTACGATACGAAAATTTTAATAATGGAAGAAAATAAAAACAATTAATGAAATGTCAATTTTATTCCGAAATAACAATGGGACACAACTTTACTAACATATTCCTCATACTCCTTTGGTCGCCGACCACCACGTTTACCAGTAGCCGAGGCTGGTCTTGTCATTGCATTGGCAACAAAATTAGTTCGCGTCTGATACGCTTGCGGCATGTTAAGCTGATAATGGGCGCCTTAAAATAAGCACCTAATAATACACTGCAGGATTTACCAGAAAGAGATAGCTTAATCAATTAGACAAAGTATAAAATATAATAAATTTTTATGTTATATAACACCAATAAATGTAATCTGTGGGTTGCTTAGGATAAGTAATTATTCTGAAAGTACATCCTTCGGGATTTCGGGATCACTGCTTCTCGATCTATTTTATCCAAATCACTATTAAGGCAACGCTGGACAATATAAGAAAATGGTATCAAAAAGGTGG
Organism: Setaria equina; assembly: GCA_003012265.1. Classification (NCBI taxonomy): domain Eukaryota; kingdom Metazoa; phylum Nematoda; class Chromadorea; order Rhabditida; family Setariidae; genus Setaria; species Setaria equina. The sequence goes on along the minus strand of PQVD01000737.1, from coordinate 22,906 downwards.
TAATGACGAAGCATACTGAAAAATCAAAAAATAAATTCTTTGCTTAATAGTACTATTATGGCTTAATTACTGCTAACGTTTCTCTAAAACAAAAAGTTCTGAAACCGCCTTTTAAAACTCATTCGTCATCCTGGGACAACAATCAGCGGAACCGCAAATTATCAAGCTTTTTTTGAATCTCGACTAGACGTATTAAAAAGCAAAAATTTTGAGTGCATGTAGGGAAGCACAAAAGCGAAAAATTTACTAAAAAAAGATCGTCATACAGACAGACTATAGCTATCGGCTGTCTATTGACATGAGAAACAAATCATTCACTTTTCTGCTTCTATATTTTCTTTTTGAACTTATAAAATCTAAATCCGCTTAACTGGTCAAGAGTATCTGGAGAAAATCTGAGAAATTTTATATCCACGATTACTGGCAACACCTCGACCTTAGCTCTAACGACTGGACAACGACACACCATTAAGTTAATTTTCACTACTTCATAGTAGCCTCTTTCGAAGCAAATGTTACTAATAGGCAGATGATGCCGCCTATCCAATTTAAGCTTAGTTGATAATTACCTTTCTCACCAAAATGTGAACATTTTATTGTGATTTACTTAAAGTCTCAATTTCACATTAGCAGTCATTTGTATTACTAGCAAAATTTCATTTCATTTCCACAGTAAAAGAATCCACTAAGCTTATATAAAACGAAATCCCATCGACTAAGTGTTTATTGCTATTGCTATTGAAAAAACATACAATAATAACCAACTCTACGATTATTTAGATTACGAATTACAAACACTCCAATCCAGCAAGCAGTTTAAACTATCTTTGGCGAAAATTACGAGTGCAATATTTACAGTGGGAGGGATACCGATATAAAAAAAAAAAACATATAGTGATGACATATCAATAGCTTCATCATTTTGAAAATATATGATAAAAGTGACAAGCGGGAGAACAGACGAACGAAAGAAATGAACGAAGGATAATAAATATAATAATGAGAAGAATGAGCAGTAGATGCACTTCAAAAAAATTTCAAAAATAAACAGACGGGACAAAGCTTGTGTAAATATGCGACGCAAATACAAGTATATATATATAGAATATATAGACAACATGCAAAATGAATATATCAATGAAATTTGCTCAAGAAAAAAAGTAAGGAAAAAAGGCAATTCAAAACGCGAAGAATGTCGGATTTTAAAGAACAGCGAATTTGAAAACTAAATCCTCGGAATTTCGTTTCTTATGATTAAAATTATCAATGCGATAGCGTAATTTAGGTACCTAAGAAAAGGAAACAATGAGAATTTGTCCTACAAACCATGAAAAGAGACTCGAGAAGTATTAGCTTTCCGTTGCGGTAAAGATAAATGAAAAACAGAAATTATCTCATTTCAAAGGCCGCAGAATCTAATAGTAGGCGGAAAAAAAATGTTCAAATATTTTAACCAACCATTTGATGATATTCTTCTGTTTCATCCCTTTCCCATTTTTTCTGTATTGTTCCATTCTCTATTTTTTTTTTCCTCCTCATTTAAAAAAAATTTTTCACCAATCCTCTCTGATTACTATTATAAAATGCTTTCCAGAAATGTTCTAAAGGTTGCAGTTGCAGCTTAATATATCTGATGGATAAATTTATGCGAACTTAATACAGGTAAACATGGTATTGACAGAAACACACCACTCCATCAATTTCATCCATCTATACAAAATGATGGATTAGATATAACACCATTACGATATATAAAAAAAGGGATCGCTGGAATTAGAACAATGATTGATTACTACGTAATGTTACATAGTCATACTGGGCATATCATCATTTGATAGCAGGATAATCAAAAGAAAGTTGTGGAACTCGATGAACAAAAGCACCTTCCGAAAATAGGATACTTGCTAAATATTAATGGTGAAAATAAAAAAGAAACCACTTGGAGCAAAATGAAATAATTATGTAGAAATGAAAAACAGCTGATTTATAAGTTAATGCGCTTGTTTGATTTATATTTAATTGAGCAATCAATGTCTACTTAATCGCTTATATTTTTTCCCCCTAAAAAAAGGGAATACAAACAGCCGATAATTAGTGAGAAATAGTCATTGTATGTGAAAGATAAAGACAACACAACAACTCGAAAGCCATGACCCCACAAGGCATAAAAAATCTATCACGGTTGCTAATAATAATGAAAGACGTCGGTAGCTTGCTCATTCTACAAGAAAAAAGAAGCGAAATTAATGAAAGCGAAGAATTTTACGAGCTGTAAATCTGAATGAAAATTCACTAGCAAAATGGTGCATTTAGTATGCCCATACATTTTCTCCCTCTTCTTTTAATTCCAATTTGTTTTACCAGACCTCATTTATTCTCCGTTTGTCAATCAGAAAAATATTACACAGACTCTCAGTCTTAGAAACCAAAGAAGGGAAAGCCCCATACCAAATCCCGATGGCAGTAGTAGCATGAAACATTGCATCCAAGTTTCATATGTATATATATATATTATATATGGAAAAGTGTAGCCTTGACGAAAGTTTGATTAATACGCCTGTTGTAAAAGAATGTCGAATGTGATAGTCCAACTACTTTGAATATCTTCGAATAAACAATCAAGAGATAATACGAAAATAAATGCTTACCAGTTGGAGTAATCGGATGTAGGCGATTGGCAAAACCGTACAACGATTCGGCTGTCGGCGTTATATCAGTCCCTTGTGATGCTATCTGTAAAAATTATCATGATTATACAAAAAGAAAAGAATATGTACAGCTTCACTCCCTTTTCCAATCATGAATTAAAGGTACCTACCGCAAATAACTGCATGGTTACGGTACTCTTTCTTCCTAATTTGAACAACTTGGAAATAAATCTTGAAAAAAAAAACTGAATTTCAACCAATCAGATCTTCTTTAAGGCGAATGGGGGAAAAATTTAATTGAGTGAAATTTGAAATGATTCGAACCCTTGACAAGAACTTCCTTTTTTTCACTAGGAAAAACTCCGATAGTAATAAAAATGAATTGGGCGTAATGAATGTTTATTATTTACAAATAAATATTATTACTACATTATTTATATTATCACATATTTAAATTTTAACACCAATGTCATTTATCAGCCTCTGATTACCAATTTTACCAGATAAAAATATTCCCGTAATGTCTTTTTAGAATTTAAATAATATGGAAAATAAATTAATGATGATTTCGAATCATCTTAAAGAAAAACTGGCTTTAAAGCCGAAAAATTTTATTGTGGACTTTTTGCTTTCTTCCTCTATCATGATTATAAATACCGTCAGAAGGGGAGGAAAGCAAAGAGGCCACAATAAAAGATTACACGACGATGTCTTCTATTAGGCTTCCTTTTTTGTAAAGATTTATTTCATGAAAAAAACAAATGGTATTCACAAGCTCGAACTATGCCTAAATTAGAAGCATTATCCTTTCGACATATATATTGCTACAAAGTGGTTTGGTAAATATATATATATAAACCAATGCCCAAATATTAAAATATGACAAATACTATAACGATATTAATAAAGTTAAGCAGCTGGGAGATAAAATATTTGAATTTCATAATAAATATAATAGTTAAATTCAACCACATAATAAAATAAAGTATGGCATATTAACAGTATTGAAGGACTGAAAAAATGGAGTGAAATAATTAGTTTGATAACAAAAGCTAAAACAAAAAGGAAAAAAAAAAACGGTGACACACTTCAGTGAACAATGGTTGACAACACATTTGTAACACATTGAATTCGCTCAGCGTAGGTGATAAGCCATAATAGGGTTGGAAGAAATTAGACGGATAAACAAAACTAGAACTTGAACATGAGGAATGTAACACTGATGATGGTCCAGCAGATGAATGACCAGACAGATAGCCTGCATGTGTTGTAAGATAAGGTGATGATGGTGAAGCACTTCCTGCACCATATAATGCTGTATTAGAAGATTCTTCGGGACTCGGATGGGACTGTTGCTGCGGGACATGAGCTACTGCTATAGCGACTGCTGATGATAATGATGACGATGCTGATACCGATGACGATAATGTTGGTGACCCTACTGATGATGATATATTTGGTGCGACAATAACGCGTGTTTGTTGAGAACAATCAAATACGGTAGTCTCAACAATAGAAGTATTATCAGTAACCCCTACAGGAGGTAAGTTATCATCAAGAGTTGCAGGATAAATAGTACGAGTGGAACATGTTGGTGCAACAATACTGTATACATTACTAGCACCTTGATGATGATGATGATGACTGTTGTTACAGCTCACCACCGATTGACTCATTTTTGAACTAATTTGAAAAATTAGTCTTCTTCGTCTCCCTCTTCTGTATCGTTAGATGAATGGAAGCAACTTGAATACGTAGCTAAATGTTATTAAAACGAAGACAAATATTGCACACATATAATAGAATCCAATAATGGAATGCCAACAAGAAATCAAATAAAATGATAACGAAGAGACTTGATGATGACAGCAGATGTCATATATTTTCAGAAGTTAAAAATATGTAATTCCCTTCAATTAGAAGGACGGCAATAATATTAACAGTAATAATAATAATAATAAACAATAATAATGATGGTAACGGTGGTAATAAGAGTAGTAATAATAAAAACCGTGTCCGTTCCACCTGCGTATATCATCATCACTTTAGCTATAAAATTGTTCAAGAGGTAGCTATTATGGCTTCTTTGCCGCAGAAGCATCGGCAAAAGGGCATCAAAAATGTTGCCATTTTTAATGCCTATTGTATTTTTTCAAGATGAATCAAATAGCAACACAACAAAACTTTCACCATAACAAATACCAATACATCTCCACTACCAAATCGTGCAAATGAATAACCGATGCTTGTAACAACCAACAAAGGGAGCTTCGCACCTTTATTTCTGCTTTTTTGTTGCATTTTTGCAACAACCGTTATAACGTTCGATGACTACCTGTTACTTTCGTGAGCTTCCTCATTTCATTCTAAGATAAGCATTCTAATACTTTTCATTTGACAGCAGTCGAAAATTATACTCACTTCCTCCGTTTTACTACTATGGAAACAATTCTCATCACCAACAAAATCCGAACCAACATGAATTCTCTCCAGCTCTTTAAAGTAGAAAAATTATATATAAGTCGGTTCAGATGGTTTACTGTGATCCAACCGTAATTCCCACATCGAAATTTCAAATTAAATACATCTTCCGATTCCAAAGACAGTAGTACTTCACTCAATGGAAAAATTTCAGGAATATCATTCAAAGGATTACAATACGAATGGAATTATTTTTTCCAATCGGATCATATTTTCGAGTCCAGTGATCCCAAGATTACACTACACAGTGCAAGCACACTCTACAGTCTTCACACACAGCCAATTGGGAAAGTCCATAGTACACGCTTAAACGATATATTATTTTACGGTATTTTCATTAAAAAAAAAAA
>PQVD01000737.1:0-16995 GCA_003012265.1 Setaria equina | reverse complement strand
CAAAGCAAGCCTTTTTGTATTCGTTACTTTGTTCTCCTCCATCTTCAATTCCTTTTTCTCCCTTCTCTAACCACATTTACTCCTTAGATATGCACCAAATTTAAATATATGGAGGACAAATAAACACATGTTTGTCTTGAATGATAATTATACATACGAAATCTTTAAATTCATGCTACTAATAAAGTTACAGCACCTTTTGCCTATATAGCATAAGGCTAAGGCTTACAAGCCATACTGAATTGAAAAATCCGATCGCATAAAATACTAGGAATTAACAAATCTGCTGTCCAATGTCATCAAATTAAGGCATAATACCAACAAATTTTATGCAACTAATTCTTTTTAAGAACCCTTGGAACCACCTTGAAATCAGTACACAGCCCATCCTTAAATGAAATAAATTTCCGGAATAAATTAGTCGTAGCACCACTGCACAAGACAAATATGGGACTTTGTAATATTTCCTTCCCTTAATTAGGTTTTAGTAAAATAGATAAGCATTCTTCTAGCCAGGAATAAAAAAAAAAAGAAAACTAAGGAACTCAAACAGCTCCCAATCTCTTTTTAAAGTTGTATAAAAATATTTCCATTCATACTATTATTGCGACAAATTTGTATTCTATCCTATTACATTTATTATCATCATTGTTAATACTGACATGTAGCTGGATGGTGATTATTACATAAAACATATGTGGGTGAAAATAAAAAGAAAAAACTGTTTCGGGTTTTATGAGAAAATACAGAGAGGGAAAAAATATATTATACAAAACGAGATTGACAAATAAATTTAGTGCTTATAAAAACTGCAGCTTTCAGAAAAAAGGAAACAAAAATTGCTTCTGAATCCGAAAGATAATGCTACTGAACTCTTGAAAACTCTGGCACCAATTACAAGTATAATTTTTCAAATTTTGAAACGATAAGTTGACCTTATTGATGATTTATAGTAGAAGCTTAAATGCCGAGTATTGACATTCTAAAGTGAACCCAACTGTTAAGTAAATTTTCAGTGAGTTCTTAATCACCACTATAAAGGAACTTTTACAAGTCAAACTAAAAATGTTAAACATGTGCAGTTCCGGGAGATTTTTTTCTGATAGCTTGCATCACCGTTGTATCAGTTGTCTGAAATACTATAAATGCAATAATATCCTATTTGTTTCAAAGAATCTGTGAGGATTTTCAGATTTAATATGAATTAACAGAGTGAGATGAATAAATGTTGTAGAACAGTAATAATTTTCAACAAAAGTTGTCATTTTGCACTTAAATCCCAAATTCATTAGCAAATAATAAAACGGAAAGGACGGAAAACATAGCTTCTGTGATAAATATGAACATTAACAATAAATTCATCTCATCAATAGCGAAAACCAAATCTGACAACAGTTTTCATTTATTTATTATTTCTTTAACTATGCAAATGAAATGCAAAGCGAAGAACAGAAACTTGAGAAAATCTGAAAAAACGTAAAACTTAATTGAACAAAAAAGAATATAAGCTACCTCATACATAGATGGTAATCCTGGTGACGGTATTGGACGTACAACCATAACTTAGTGCCACCGTAATGAACCGGTGAAACTTTCTTCCTCAGCTGGATTTTGTGAAAAAGCACTCCAAAGACCTGTTGAAAGTTAAACAGCAAAAATGTTTGAGTCAAACGAAGAGAAAAACGAGAAAGAAAATAACGAAACGTTTACGTCATAAGTGAGAACGACACTTCGCGGAAAAAAAAAGGTATTCAATCTTATTCTGCTAAAAAATTCTCTCTAAAATTTAAACATTTCAAGAAAATATATACAACAGTAGGACGTTGCTGCAATGGGTCTTTCCGCAAGCTCTTTTATAATATATAATGTTTACAGACAGAGATTACCGACCGATTGATGGATATGTAACCGAAGGGTACTTTAGCGAATTTTCTTCTAGTGAAATTGGAACTTCCTATAAATTCTATCCAGCATAGACCATAAGCAACTCTTCCCCCGTTTCCATAATTACTTTATAAGTTAGCGGCAAATTTATAGTCAATCTAATCAATTTTATCTTCCACTTCTGGGATCAGAAATACATTAAATTTACGTTGTAACGTTCTAAAATATCCTTCTTGCTAATCAGCTGTCTAGAATACATTGTCGTTATTCTATTTCTCCTTATCATTCTTTATAGCATGTCATATATACAGTAATCATAATCTTATGTCTACTCATCTCTATCTAATTAAATGTTTATTTCATCTGAAACTTTCTGGCAATTCCTACACAATAAAAATTGGCAAAAACAGGAATTAGCAATCAAAAGCCCCTACCAACAAACACAACCAGATTCAAATTCAAATGTCTGTCGAGTTACGTCACCAATTTTAGGTTTTCAAACATTAACAAACTTCAATTTCTTGAATAATTGCCAATCTCATCAAATGTTTCCTCCAACAGCTACTACTAACAACAATACCTTCAAATGCTCGCTACTTCAAAGTAGAAAAAAAATTTCATCGTTGGACAGATCAAAGCTGATGAACGAAATCTGCAAAAATTCTTCCACAAAGATTTATGGCTCTCATGTCTTGCCCAATCTTTCTGTCCAACCCATCATCTCATCCTCTCTTTATTATTTTACCATACCCATGAAAACCATCCCATCATCATTGCATTGATACGATTATCGCTATCAATACCAATATCAAAACGCCTTTTCTCCTTTCCCAAATAAAAATTTCCACCCTCCTCTCTCCTTCTCCTCATCTTGTTCCTGCTCTGCTGCTGCTGCTTTTTCAGCAAATCTACCACAATGTAATCCCCTTTCTCCTTTCCGTTCGTCCCTTTTCTTCGGTTCGCCAAAAAAGAGCAACATACTTCTTCCGCCAAGCATCGAAAATCTTCACCCCTCCAGAAACAAAAAATTTCTTCGAATAAAAGTCGAGGAACAGGATAGAAATAACATATGCTTAAAAGCATTATTTACATTACCAAAAAAAAAAAAAGCCACACTGTAAAAAAAATAATAAATAATATTTATATTAAATTAAATATGAATTTATAAAATAAAAAAAAAAAAAAAAAAAAAGGATATCTTTCTTTCTTTNNAAAAAAAAAAAAAGCCACACTGTAAACGTCTCTTTCATACGTATCCATCTTTCGTAACACATACAATCTCCATCTACTCCCCCTACAGTAAAGTAATAATTACCTATTTCGGCCTCTTAACTCTTACGCTTTTCCTATTGTTTTCGCTTTTTCTCCCTCCGACATAATTTTTCCACTGAAGCACAAAAATGAAATGAAAATGAAATATTCTGTTAAAAAAGAAAAACTAAAAAGAAATGTAATGTAAGGCATTCTTATAAATATAAATCTTCGTTTTCTGTATAGTCCCATTTTTATTCATTCTGGAGCTCCATGAATGCTTGCCAAAGAAAAAATGCAGTATAGTAATTGTCATTAGTATTTACAATTTCAAAAGCATCCAACTTATCCCAATTTCTTATTTTATCCAAATCAATATTTTAAAAAGTGGCAAATATTAATTGATTACTAAAATGAGCTTTTCTCACGTCTTCTAACTCAAAACAGATGTTGCCAATAGCAAAAATTTTTTCATGAACACTCCTTATCATACTGCTTTATCACTCTAATCCACAAAACCAGAGAAAATTAAGAAGGAATCATAATGTTATATTGCGGACCAATGCAGAAGGAGGAAACTGAACTGCCACTTCAAACAAACAGTACTGAGTCACAACGGTATGACCGAAGACGTACCGGAAAATTCCAACTTTATGGGTCATCTGATTTCTGAAAATGCTACAAAAACACTTGAAAAAAAAAGATAAAATACTTCCACAACAAATTTTATTAACACACCAAGAAGGAACTGGTATATTATTTCTAACAAAGTAACAAAAATTACGATTCTTTTATAAAGTCGAAAAAAGAAAAAACGCCTAGCAATATTTCCAAACACTTCTGGTATCATTTCTTATTTTTCCCATTATTTCATGTTCCTCGAAATAAGAAAACAAACTGATCACCAAATCCTAATCCAAATCCGTATCACTCATTTAGATGAAAAGAATTAAAATTTCCCTCTATCTCACAGATTCTTCCTTATCTAACAATTTAATAAAAACTGTTTCAACATTGTGATCAAAAAAAAAAAAGATCTTCAACGCCTAACATATTCTGTATGCTTTACAAAAAACGAGGCTTTTTTTCTTCTAAAGCATTTTTTAATTTTTAACAGCTTAATTTTACATTTTTTAATTTTTAACAGCTTAACACACACACACACGTACGTATACAGCTATGTCTGGATTAATAGCCCCAACTTCTTCACATACCACGCATAGTTGGAAACTCCACAGTATATAGCATCATCACATAAAGTGATTAAAACGGAAATGATAGTCTCAATCTACCTCCTCCTCTTCCTTCAATCTTCCCCCTTTTTTTGATTGGACATACCGATATTTACTTGTGAATATTTACTGACGATAAGCATTAAAACCAATAAAAGTGCTACAAGTTAAGGTGAAGACGAAAAAAAAAAAAAAGAAATAGCCGATGGGAAAGAACACAAGAACTTTATACCTGTTTAAACAGGAATATTGTCCAATAAATATGAGCTTTTAGTGAAGAAAGATATCAATTAAAAAAGTTATGAATTCCACCTCGATTATTTCCGACTGTAGAAAAATCAACATCACCTTGAATTTCTTGACAGTTGTTTTCAAAGAAAGTTTTCAGATTTCAATTAGAAGTGAAACTCTGGATATTCATTATACAAAATTTTCGTGACATCCTAATTTGCACTCAAAAAAAAAATACATACTATGCATTTCAATCATTACTTAAAATCTTGAAATTGATGACAGGAAAGAAAATCTGTAAAATTTCAGCATGTAAAACAAATAAACGCTATTAATGGAAGAACGATAAAGCAAAGGATAACAAGGTGACATATTTCTCGTATCACTACATGGTATCAGAAATATGAAATGATAAAATGATATATTAATTCAGCTGAACAATACTTGAAACGAAATAACAATGCTAATGCATGGTAAGAATTTTTATTTACTATTAAAATAAAAATCTTTTAATGTTATGATTAATATATTGACTGATCATCAATTTTTGACAGTAATACAGTCAACCAATCAGAAATCTATGAAAAGAAATAATATACAAACAAAATAAATTAGTCTAGTTCAGGGATACTAAACGTTTTACAGATGCTGTTTACAGTGAATTTTCAGCAGTTTTCTTTACTTGTCTAGCTTGAACAGAATAAATGAAATTACCTGGTAGTAATTTGTACTCAAATATTATTCAACATCTGTGGTTGCTATAACCTTAATTTAGGTGATACCTAAAAACCTATCTCTTAAATAATATTAAGACGCTAAAACGTAATACATCATTTAACTAAAGCTTGTCTGATTAAATGAATTTCTTATATGTTATTACCTATTCATCTAAAAAGGAAAATGCAGAATAGAGCAAAAATATACATATATTTTTAGCATGAAACATAAGAAAAACTTCAAATCGTTAATATTTTTGGACTTTGTATTTAGTACCACTAAATATCTGAAAACAATCGTTACTTCTATATGCTAAAATCAAAACCGTGTCTTATAATTAATTATCTATATTAACCATTCTATTTTATTCAGCGATAGCTTCCTATTTTAAACAATCTCTCCCACACCTGTTTCCTTCACTGCTGATATATTCAGATATTAGCGTTAAGGTCTATCTTCTTATTATTCCAGCAACTTTCTAGTAATATCACATTCTAAGCAACTTTATCCAAATTACACGCACACACACAAAAACTCCCTTTCTTGGCTATGAGCAACTGCAAAACTAGAAACGGTTTATTTATAGGAATAAAAGAAAGAGAAAAGCTAAGATTAAAAGGGAAAAAACTGATGAGGAATAAGCGGAAAAAGGAAGAAAATGGGAGCCGCAAAAAAAAGAGAAAAAACGAAAGAAAAGTATCGTTTCACGGCGCCCGACATTCATTTTTTAACGGTTCAAACGTAACAAATACATAACTCTCTTAAAGAAAAAGCCGAGAATAAAAGTACATGGAATCATGAAAAGTATACCCCTCTTTCATTTTGCCTCATTTTTCTCAAAGTACTGTATACTTTTTGAAAAGATATTATATTTGTTTGTGTAAACATAAATTCACGATTTGTTGACAGAATTTGAAATCCTTTTTAACTTTCCCCTTCTCCCCTTTTTCCCTTTCCTTTTCCTGAATTATTTGTTCTATTCCATGGCTAACATTAATCCGGCCTCCTTTCACACCTTTCAAAACGCAATAGTGACTGATTATAGTGCAGTATTTGCAAAATATTTAGGGATAATCGTCCACATATTTTAACGGAAGAGAAACAGTTTAAGTAATGTTCACTTCACTGAAAAATTCAGCAAAACAAAATTCGGTAATCTTTTTTTTTTTTTNNAAAAAAAAAATTCGGTAATCTTTTTTTTTTTTTTTTCTTTTTAAAGAAATGAAAGAAAAAAAACAATAATAAAGCAATATACTTAGTGGAAAGTTTAAATTTGTGGATGCGATAGGAAGAACTTTAGCAATTCTTTCGTTTCCGACTACGCAATAGAAAATTCATAAATTATGGAAGGAAAAAAGCACAGAAACACTCAACATTCCCTTCAAATAAACCATGGAAAGTCTATGCTGAATTTCCATACGGAGAAAATTTAATGAAATCTTAGTCTAAATATACCATGAGCTTATTTCTGAAAAAATTTAACAGTCATTCATTATATGCACGAAGTATATGTATGCACATTTTTACAAAGATAATTTGAAATGATAATTTACAGACTCCATCACAAATTAAACATCAAGTTAAACCAAAGCCAATTTGTTAATTTTCCCTTCTCATATAATACTATGAAAAAGGATTCTTTTTACAAGAAGTTTCTTACCATGGAATGCTGAAATTAAATATCGCTTCCATAAGGAATTCAGTACAGTCATCATATCCATAAGTGAAATAAGTAAATTTCAAATACAAGACACAGAAAAGATATTAAAAACAGATAAATTTATATACGGCGAAAAAAAAGAAACAGAGGAGCGGGCTATTGTTAATATAAGGTGTTGAAAGGGCAAAAGAGAAATTTTATCATCATCATTTCAAATCTTTATAAGATGCTAAAAGAAAAAACTTTTTTTTTTTACAAAATTTAATCTTTCTTCGAAGAACTGCAAAGAACGAGAGAAAGACAGACGTAGGGAAAAAGGATAAGAGAGAAAGGAGAAGGATGAGGAAACTCGTCATTTTTTCCAATCGGGAAATTTTTAAGCCGTAAAACGCTGTTGTATGGAGGATAGGAGTACAATTAAAACATTACTTCTCATTTCAACTTTTCCTTTTCCATCATTTTCTTTTGTCGTTTGAACATCAGAAATGGCTAAATTTAAAAAGAGAGGAAAAGATGCAAAAAGTGGTAATCAATTAGAGGTATATGTGAGGTGAGAAATCAAGGCATTGATGTTGAACTATTGTCATTAGTTTATGCAAGTTTTAATTTTACAGTTCTTAACGCTATGAAACACTGAAAACATAAGCAGATTTTGCTCGAAAGAAAAAGATTAGCGAACAGAATACCGGAATACTGAGAACAGTGTTAGTCGATCCATGCATCATATCTTTTGCGGTACTAATTGAAAGAATTTGGAGCACAGCAAGTCACGTACTGTAAGAATTATATCAGGCTAAAAATGCATAACTCTTAATTTCTTAACAAAAAAAAAGCCTATGTCTCCTTGCCCTACTTTCCGTTGCAAAGCATTACTCCACACATTCATCCGTTGATTTATCATCAATTTGAAGAACTTGTTACAGAAATTTTGACGGAAAATTTTCAAATGAATGAAATAAAACAAAGCGAATTCCATGAGAGTTTTAAAAAAAAACTGGAACTTCCTGATGACATAAAATGACTAGACTTGTAAGGAACAGTCTTCCTGTTTGGGTTGTGTTTGATCAAGTCAGCACGGAAAATATCAGAAAACTGAAAGAAGTTAAAGTTCCCAAATTCCGATCCAAAACATCTGGCAGACTAAGCATAATGATGCATTTGTATATAACAATAACAAATAACTAATGTTCTGTTTTAAAACGCGATTAATTTTGAATATCTTTAAAATAATGAATGCTAAGATAAAGAAACAATAATGAAATCATCTCCCAAGTTAATTTATTTCCTTATTTTTTGCTTAAATGTCTTTCATGTAGTAGACAATCGTTAAGACATGGAAAAGTGTTAAAAGATCTTCAAGCCTTTTCGAAATTAGAAAAAAGAGTCTGAAGTGTTGCGTGTGTAGATGGCGGCCTCCCTGGAAAAACCCTTCATCTTCTGAAGGGATTGTTTTATGGAAGACGATCATGTCCTTCATTAGTTCTCAGTCTGTGAAATTGAAAACGGAGTAAAATTCCCTGTTTCCCAAGCTCGTTCTTCCCAAATTATAATTAAATATTATTTGATGATAGTCATACTTTGATGGCCATAAAATTTGTCAAATATTGACTTTCCATAAAAATTTACTTTGCTTCTTTCAAGTGAATATAAAGAGAGAGAACTCTACCAATAATTTTAATTAATTCGCAATTCTCAGTGAATACTAGACATGCGCAATGAACTATAATCCACACAGATCTTGGCTACATTATAAACGAATATATGTGTAATTTAACATTTCCACTGAGATATGTACTGCACGGATAAAGCTGAAAAATATACAGTATTAAAATATCACAAATCATTGTGCTCTTCCCCTCCTACTTTACGTTAAAGACAAGAAAGTAGAAGGATACAAAACAAAAAGTCCTTTTTCCTTTCACTAATTAGAAGCAAAATAATCTTTTTCGACAATTTAAGGAGAAATTCCCATCAAAACTACCTCAACAATTTCTAGGATCAAGGAAAGGAGTGCAGGAATTTACTACTGAATCTTAATGTTTACAGATATATATCTCACATATTTCTCTTTTACTGAATCTTAATGTTTACAGATATATATCTCACATACAGTTAAAGCTAAAACGATTAAAGACTTTTTAATCAACAGTTACTTCCTCGCGTTACTAACTAACAAAATGCACTTTTCCTAGCAAAATTTGTAACAAAAGCCAATTTCATGGATACTTTTAGAGGACCACACACTATCCCAGTTCATAATTTATTCGGCTATACAAATGAGATTTTCCATTGGATCGCAAACTGAGATGTAAATAAAGAAAGATATAGGATCGAGTGTTGCAATAGTTAATAGAAAAATTCTAAGGTGACAATCAGTGGCTGGTGAAAGAGCAAAAATAACAGATCCCGGTTAGAGCACCTTTTCGTTTTTCTGATCATTTCTGACTTTCGTGATCAGTTACAAATTTCTTTTCAGCTCTATACTTCTCTGTTCTCATCCCTTCCCATAATTAATTTAATTTTCGAATACTCACCTGATTTGATGTCGACTGAAAAATAATTGTCCACCAGAATATTTCCTTCGCAATAATAAATCCTAAAACAGACAAGAAAGAAAGCTCAGTATCACTTTATAGAAGTTTACAAGTAACGCAGAACATCCACGCAAATAATCAACTTGAAAGGAATGAGATTATATGTGAACGACGGTTCTTAGCTTCAATGTGTTGTGTTTCTAAATTGCTATTTAACGTTAATAACAAAGATCAGCAGATAATCTCTGTAAATGGGTCTCCACGAATATGTCAAACCTAATGGTATCCAAATTATATATGTAAATAACCGAATATAGAAATGTAAAGTTTACACGTTAAACATTTAATAAGAAACTTTCAATATTTATTTCGATTCATCCGTTGTTCAAAATATTAACTAATCGGAATAAAGTAATTGATATCGGCAGTACACATATAGAAGATTCACACCTTTTTAAAACCGTTAAATTTGAAACCTCCTTCCCTCTCCCAGCTGTATGTTTCCTTTGTCCCTCCAATGCGAGTTTAATATACCAGAAAAATGTAGGAGATTTTCTTGAAAAAAAGGCAGAAAATTTTTCTTATTCTTTATGCATTACTAATTTTGCTCAAATTCTAGGTAGCAAATATATTCCCCATCAAGTTATAAAGACTAACGCATTAAAATTTAAATGAAAAAAGAAGAAAAAAACGAAAGGATGATAATAATGTGGTGAGTTGAAATTAAATTTGAAAAATATTAAGAATAATGTCATACTAAATTATCCATCCTACATCGCTCTGCTGTCTCTTACGCCATTTCCCAACCACTTTATTCCATTCCATTTCATTCCATCCCTTTCCCAACCACTTTCACTAATTTACATTATGGTATCTCCGAGATGTAGCACAATTGTAAGTTAGCAATGTATCGATAACAAAAAATGAGAATGGTGAAAAAAAGAAAGAGAACGAGGAAAAGAACAAAAGGAAGTGAAAAAAATATAAATAATGATAGGAGGAGAAAAGAACCAAAATGGAAGGAGGGAAAAAGAAGAGGGAGAGAGACAGGAAGAAAGAAAGAGGAAAAAATGCAACGCTTACAATTAAAGGAAGCATTTCAATGATGTATAATGCACTTTTATCCTCTTCTCACTAAAATTTTGGTAACGAAAGTAAAACAAAGAAAAAAGAAAAAGAGAAACCTACAAAGGATATGAGCAGAAATGGGTGGTGGAAAGAGGGCATAGAAGTAGTAGAGATATGGTGAGAAATGAAAAGAATGGAATCAAGATCGATTGAAATAGAATACAAATAAGCTATTTTACGGATGGGTAAGGATGGAATTAGAGGAGGAAATGGAATAGAATCAGCTATGACTAAAAAAAAGATGAATGAAATATTACATGTAGTAGTATATGGGAATGAATGACAGAAAAAGAAAGAACAGAACGGAAAAGGACATGTTATGTTAATTGCAGAGAGGAATAAGAAGAGTGTAAGTGAATTGTAATTTTTTTATTGAAAATTGATGAAACGTCGTTAGTTCCAGTAAAACGCAACGCAAAACATTGTAACTGACTAATAGCGATAATGAAAAAGATGTAATTATCAACATGGAACGAATGAAATGAAATGATGAGTCAGTGCACTTTGTTAACTTAAAAATTAACAACTACTAATCGATCATAGCAATTAGTTTCATTTTAAACAGGTGAGAATGAAAAATACCAACAGTTCGTGCTCTACCTGCAAACGTGTATCTGTTTGAGAAATATATAAAAGAAAAAAAAAACACCTATATTTAAAAAACTGAAAAAGTTGACATAATTAAAATTAATTTGTTTCACGTGATTGAGAATCTCTCCTTTACTCCTACGAAAGAATCGAGGTTGCACAAAACTGATGTAGAGTGTGGAATGATTAAAAAGAATATATTGCTAAACTTCATTAAAAAAAATCTCAAAAAAAGGCATCAAAGACAAAGGAAAAAGGTTACCATTGAAGAATACAGTAGGAAAAAGAGGTATGCCAATTACTTTCTACTCTTAACTCGTTATATTGTTTATATGAAAAACCGGATATTTCAAGCCTTTACATCATCGAGAAAAGCTCCGAAATTCTTCTACTTTTTTTGCTTCATCGATTTTCTTTCAACTTATTACAAAGAAGAAAACAAAAGTTGAAGGAATAGTTAAGAAATGCGTGATATAAATCAAATTATTTAATTCGATTTATATCACAGTAATGTAGATGATTTCCGAAGTAATGAACAATGAAGCTAAAACTTCCCTTCCCTTTTCGACATAACCTCATTGTGGTTTGTACAAAAAAAAAATCCACCATCACTTAATTCCGTACCACTGCTAAATTAAACTCTTTTTTACTCTCCATCCCTCTCTTTGCTCTCCTCTTTTTTCCTCCTAATCCTCTCCCGTCCTTTTTGGTTTCTGCCTTCTCTTACTGTTTGCAACGACAAAGCAAAAAAAAAAAGCATTAAATCGGGCGATAAAAGTATTCACATAATGTAGAAAGTCAAAATCAAAAAAATTTGAAAACCTGATATATCAGACCAATTATAAATACTCACCACCTCCTCTCTTTCTCTTTATTTTCTGATACAGTTCACTCATGCCTCCCTCCTCTCCCTCTGCTCCTCCTTTTCTTTTGCTGGAAGAACCACGGCTGATAGGAAGTGATAAAACAAGAAAAATATCTTTTATTTACCAATAAGGTTATGAAAATCATAAACAGTCTCGAACTGACCAGCAAATTTTTAAAGTTTAAAAGCTAAATAATCATGGATAAACGACAATTACCTCGCCACCCATTTTCTTCACCAATTCAAATCTTAAAATGTTACAACGGTCCACGACCTTTTCTAAAACTAATCAAAGGCTTATACATTTATTTTAGGATCAAGTTTGAATCTTGACCTTTTAAGTGCAAGCCGATTTATTCGAAACAACAACAAAACATTCAGTGTCTCGGCACAACACTTATCATACAGTATAGCAATTACAAAAATTGCAAACCGTAAAAAAATGAACGACAGGAAAAGAAAAAGAAATAATGTTTAAAGAAAAAGGAATAAAACTGGTACTCAATAACACTGGGATAAGAAAAACAAACAAACATGAAATATTTTTATATGAGTAAGAACTAAATAAATAAAGAAATAGGAAATCAGAACTAAAAAAGGAAATAGGAAATTAATAGTAAGACATATGAAAAGCTCAAATAACCTTAAATTAATTAAGAAATAACTAGGTCCTATTGACTCGCTAAACAAATATCAAAACATTTTAAATTAATTCAATTCCATTTCGCACTGTGTGGGCAAAATATCGAATGAAGAAAATGGAAAACAAAAATTAAGCCTAGTCATTTTGTTAATCTTCTTGCAAGATGCACCATTGATGCTTTGTCCAAATCTAATGAATTCAAAGAATAGGGAATTAACACAATAAATTAAGGTACTGCACCACTTAAGAAGACTTAACTTACTAACATAACTTTTGTGAAGACATTAACGATTGGTCTATTTCAATATTTATCTACTCTCGACTTCTACCTTATTTCTTTTTACCCATAACCCCAAGCAAGGAAGAAATACCGCCATAAACGGAATATAATGCAAAAATGTTAGCAGTAATAGTGATGACAATGCGAGTGACGAAAGATTGAACGAATAGTAACTAAACACAACAAAAAAGCGAAGGCAAATAATGAACTTACTATCCATGTCGCCACATTTTCCATAAATATAAACCCTCTCCTTTCCAATCATATCAGGATTCCCTATACCGACTATCAATTAATAACAATCTTTACGGTTGTCTCAGCCAATGAAATGATTTTTATTCTTTCGTTAAACTGTTCTCAAAATTTCCAAAACTTCAAATGAAGTGAAGAAGAAAAACACATACACACAAGAACAAACACAAAGGCAGTAGCTAAGAGAAGAACAATACTTTTTTCTCACTAGTAATTTGAAAAGAAAATTGCGTCTTTTTTTCGCGGATTGCAGAGGTAAAAGGAGAATATCGAAAAGAAGTTAAAAGAATTTGGGAAAACAAAGGGAACTGCGAAAAGAATAACCTTTTTTTTTTTTGAAAACCAATATGAATATAAAATATGAAACGAAAATTTCGTTTTCATCAATTCCACTGGTTAAAAGTTGGAACCTTTGATAATTCTGACAGACGTGGAAAAAATGCGTTTCTCGGGAACAGATAAACAAAGGAAAAAATGAAAGCAACGTTAAAAGGAAAAAAAGTGAGAATCCTCAGTCAAACTTTTATTACTTCATGCTTACTATGAGAATAAACATCTGTACTAATAAGTGATTACAAATTTTCCTGACTCATCCACAATTCATTTCTTCAAGCTAAATATCATTCACTTTTTTATAACACAAAAAAAACAAAGTCGTGAAAACTGCATTTTTAGCTCACAAAAACTCTTGCCAAATATTCTCTAGTTATTTGTAAAAATTCTTAACTTGCAAACTGTTTCGGTACTGCATTCATTCTTTTTCCAATTTTTCTCGATATCCCTTTCCCTAATCTCTGTGCGGTTTATTAGATGATGCAAAAAATTCGATTTCCATAATAATGACTTGGTTTTTGGTACAATCTCTGAAATACATAGTTTGATTCCCCACACTGCAGATAATGAAAACTAGATTTACTTTTAAGAAGCCAAGGATTGATACAAGATAGTTACCGAAACCTTGTAGAAACTTTCTGCAAAGATGA
Source organism: Setaria equina (assembly GCA_003012265.1). Lineage (NCBI taxonomy): Eukaryota > Metazoa > Nematoda > Chromadorea > Rhabditida > Setariidae > Setaria > Setaria equina. The sequence goes on along the minus strand of PQVD01000737.1, from coordinate 2,747 downwards.
AATCGCAAAACTTTTTTTTGCTGGGAAGATATGTAGCATTAATCCAGCATTAAAGAAAGTTAATGTTGAAGTCGATATTTTAATGGAAATTTGAGACAATATCCGTAAAAATAATGAGCAGGAAATAATATCTGAATTCTTGGGTATGTATTATTCAGTAACAGTAATAACAACAGCAAACAAAAATCTTGTACATGGCAGTTAAAATCATTTTCGAAAAAAAAAAACATTTACTTCGAACCACTGTTTAATTAAGATGTAAACCAAGCGTACTTAATTTATTTCCACCAAATAAAAAACTAATAATTATAGGTGGATACACTCAGCCTAGCTCGCTACGTTTTGAACAGAATTTTGTCAAATAAATAAGATCACATTAGTCAACGTCTAAAACGCAGTGGCAATTGTCTATCAATAAGGCTTTATAGTAAATTCAATAATAGAGCAATTAATGCAGTCAGTTTCAATTTTCGCATTTTCCGAAAAAATATTTTTAATAACCACATTTTTGTACGAGATGTGTAGCAAGACATTAAATTCTACATTCTAAACTTTATTTTTATTTTTCTTTTTCGGAAATTAATAAAAACACAAGAAAAGGACAGGACACCCCAACAAACCCATAGTGACAACAACCACACATAACAACATAAGGCAACAGTTCCGGACGCACTATTTCACGCAGCCGGTGATTTTGGCCCAGGATGAAATCAGAGGACCACAATGGTCTTTTGTTGATTTAATAAAAATATAATGATAGAAGTGTTTCGGGAAATGCCAAATTTGAAATTAACAGTATTAAATATTGTGGTTATCTGTCATTTATTATTTTTTGGTTTAAAATTTTTTTCCTAACTTATCTTGTAGATAAGAATTATATTCATTACTCAAAGTTTAAAAAAAAATTGAAAAGCTAACAAAATACTACCCATAAGTGCTGGCGACTTCAGAATAAAACAAAACTTAGAATTATTCGAATTTCAATTCTTCCCTTCCTGACACTCTAATATGTCTCCTATCATTTGAAATATCAACTACTTTATGTCTTAAATTTCTTCCGTTTCAATCAAAAAAATTTTTCCAACTGGAAATTCTTCTGACCCTGGCTTGCTACTTTTATACTCAGCATTGAAAACAACTCGAAATTTAATTTGAAGCTTCCAATTACGGATTCATTTTTAGCTGTTTCAATTCGAATATCAGAAAAAATGGGCACAGTTAGCAGAATCCAATTTAACTACTTTAATTTTTTTAAACTCTCTAATAAAGTAAACTGAAATTCTATTTCAGAACTGATAAGTTCAAAGTAAATTTAATACTGGTTCTCCACACCATTAAAGCTTTTATTCTTTCGATGCATGAGAAGTGATTGTAAGAAATTATCTTAGAAACTTTTTTTAAATGTCAGTCTGAGGATTTTTTGATTTTTATAGATGAAAAAGGTCCCGAAATTTTTCGAAAAATTTTCTTCAAACAGTCTTTTTGCAAAAATTGAGCATGAGTTAAAAATACTTCTTCCATTTCATCGATTTCAATTTTCGTGTATACCTAAACAAGCCAGACACCCAACTAACAAATGTTGAAGTTCAAATTTAAAAGAATGTAATTCTCCTAAAAATGAAAACGAGTTCTTTCTTGTAAAAATATTGAAAGATCCTGATTGAATGGTGAGAAGAGAAAAGCAATTTCAATCTGATCGGTCCATGAAGTACCAGAAAAATTACTGAAGGGGGACAAACCAATAGAGAAGCACTGAAATCTAAAACTTATATAGTGTCAGCAGTTGTACCATCATCTTCAAAAGTTGCAAAGCTTAGAATGTAAAGCAGTAATGCAAACATCATTTCACGATTAAGAAAATATCACAACCAAAATTTGAAAAAAAAAGTCCAATCTAGAAAAAAAGAACAGCTTCTCACTGATAGGGAAAAGATTTAGGATTTATGAATACGATAAAAATAAAGGACCTATATTTGTGTTGTATTTTTTTTTTTTTTCTAAAGGAAATGTAGTATAAATCAAAAATCACTTTTACATTTAATCAATTTGTTCATCATTCAAATTGCTACAATTCATCCATCATTCAAAACAAATAAATTCTACCAACATTTTCTTCCGTAACTTTCCAGTGCGTCCTCGATCATTTCTCTGTTTCGGAACTTCTGATGAACAAAACATTTGAAAGGTGAATTCAGAACAACTCAATTGACAACGAAAATTTAACAATGTCAATTAAACATGGAATTTAATGGCAGAAAGCATACAGTAAACCTAATTATTCCAAAAGCAAGAAACATGTGAAAGGTAAGCTTTAAGCAAAATTTCATGTGCAGCATTAAATACACAAAACACAAAGTAAGTAAATTTGTATTTGTATTAAGAGCAAAAAATTTGAGAAATCAAAGTTCAAAATCAAACAGTTAAAACTAAAACACAAAACTAAACCTCGAGAAATTCTTTAAAGTTGTCATTTTCCATTTTCCATCGTCATTTATAAAAGAAAGAATAAAAATAGGGAAAATTATTTAACTAATATAAGAGAATGTAACAATTAATTTAATTGTAACATTCCACTGGCAAAATCTTACAAATGCTGAAAACACCATTGTAAGCAAGAAACAAGTGGGTGAAACAGCTATAGTAATAGTTTTGAGTAATAGATATTCATGAACTAATGATCTTCATTAAAAAAAAACAAGAAACTATAAAAACATAGATACAGACTTCTATTTTTTATTATTTATTAT
>PQVD01000736.1:2345-19170 GCA_003012265.1 Setaria equina | reverse complement strand
ATTTTATTTTTTTTTTTTTTTTTTTTAAATTATTATTTAGTTTTTTTTTTTTTTTTTTTTTTTTTTTTTTTTTTTTTTTTTCAAAAACAATATAATAGTAACAAAATGAAACATTTTACTGGCATTCATTGGTGAATGAAATGAACAATTTCTATTCGCAATTATTATCAACCTTTTATCAGTTAATTTCACACATTTGCTACTTTGAAAATTCAAAATTAATTGATAAAGTTGATTAAGATAAAAAAAAAAATGAAAGAAATTCTTCTTTCTCCGTTTCAAATCATAATATCGTTTTTCTGTTCTGATAAAATTAAAAAATTACATTTAAGATATGAAAGAAATTTATGTTTGCATTGATGGTTTTCGACAATATCATTCATTCATATCACTCAATTATTGAACATTATTGAATTATTGAAAAACTGAAATTTGATGAAACCTGATGATAAATGAATGGATTTCTTTTTTTCTTTTTTTTTTTTTCAATAATTCCTGTTAAAAATTCAATGAAAAATTTTGTAGTACATTGAAGTATCGGTAAATATGACAACAATTAATGTTGGCTTTTCGGATGGTTTAAGAAAGATAAGTCAATGGGATTGGCCACTTAATAAGGATGATGGCACGGTAAAAGTTATCAATACTGATGAGAAATTTCAAGTGACACTTGAAGCTGTCTATTTTCAACCAAAAGAAATCGAAGTAGGTCTTTTTCTTTTTCTTTTTTTTTTCATTTATTATTTGTTACATTTGAGAATTTTTGACATTTATTTTGCGGACTGAAATAATATTGTATAAAGGGGATAAATTAGCTTCAAATTAGATGGCTTTTTTTTTATGAAATTTAATTTGAACAATTAATTCATGACTATATTTCATTCCATCTATGGAAAAAATTAAATACCATGTACAGGTTAAAGTGATCGGTGATCAGTTGGCTATTCGTTGTTCGAGAGAAACAAAAGATGGACAATTTGGTGAGACAAAACGTGAAATCAGTCGAACGTACAATTTACCACCAGATGTTGAGATTTCAACATTAAAATCAAGTCTTACTAGCAAAGGCCATCTTATCATTACAGCTGATAAGAAGAAATAAAGTGTACTATCAGTTATCAGAATCATTCGTATATTTCTTGAATTACAATTTATTCATAACCATTTATAACTGAAAAAATTCAAATATTGCTATTGAACAAAAAATTCCATAATATTTATTAAGACGAAAAAAATAAAAAAAACAAGCTACGATAGAAAATGTATTTATTTATGCAAATAACAGTTCAATAAATAAAGAATAAAGAAATGAGTAAAATAAGCGATATGGAAATGCTTCTCGTATCAGTGACTATTTGTATAACAATGTAAATTTATCATATGTTATAATATAATTGATAATAGTGCTCATTTAATGAAAAATTTTACCCAAATATTTTCAATTTAATTCTCCACTTTATTCAATCACGTTGGAAATTTGGCTATTACGATTCAATGTGTTCCACAATTTCATCTATTCATTTGTTTTGATTAAAATTAATAAATCAAGACTAAGCTACAATGTATCACAAATGCAGCTGCAAGAAGGCAAGCATTTTTGTGAACCACACCATTCTCTGAAATAGACAAAAAACAAAACAAAAACAAAAAGGAAAGCAAAAAATAAAAAATTTGGATTGAAAAAGCCAAAGAAAGAATTGACTGGATATATCAGAAGGTATGAGATATATCAGAAAGTATGAGATATATCAGAAGGTATGAGCTGGAATTTCTGAGCAAGTATGATTATTAGAGATAATTGGCAATTCACAACATAGAGTGTTTTCGATGAATTAGGAAATGAAATTGTGAAGAGAGGTAATCTAACACTTCTTGCAGTTTTCTTCAACTTTTATTCAGATGGCAAAAAAACTTAGAAAAGCATTATAAGTAATAATAAGTAACGGAACATAGATAAGTAACGGAGATCCAGTGAAAGAAATAGTAAAAATCATATATCAAAAAAAAACAAACAATAATGTGTGTGAGGTGGATTTAGACTCAATTTATGGAATAGTCTTGTTTCACTGAAAGTAAGACATCGCCATAAAATAGCACACTGAAAGAAATATAAAAGTATCATCCATTTGAAAGATATGTTGCAAAATGCAAATTTAAAATTAAATTTCGACATGTTCCTTTGAAAAAAACCTAGTTGAGATTTCATGTGACCAAAAATTTCTGTTTGAATTAGTATAAAAAATTCGAAAACCATTATAGAGCAACCACCCAATGGAGACTTATGAACCATCCCGATAATCACATAAATTTATGAGAGAAGGATATAAGAAAAATATTGAAAGGCTATTTCAGCTTGATAAATGTTAATAAATATTGAAAGAAAAGTAAGGAATTACTGAATTACCAGAAATGGCGAGGGAGGAGGGAAGGCAGAACGAAATAAACTTGATAAATGCGACAACCGATTGTAATAACCACAATAAAAGTGTTGCAGCAGGAATAGGAAACAAAAAAAGTAATGCAGAAAAGAAAGACATGGGGGACAAAAGATTCAAGATAATGCAGAGATGAACGATCAATCAAACATAAAGCAATGATTAATCAGAAAGTTTCAGAAATATCCAAGTTGATTTTATCTTGATTAAGCTGACATGACGAATCTGTCATATTCATTTTTGGATCAGTGCTGTCAATTTTCTCGCTTGTTCCATCATAAGTTTTCTCATCGACAATGGCAAAACCTTCCTAAATATAATTCTGCAGATGCAGGAAAATGATTCCATATACTTCATTCAAAGTATTACCTGAAGGTTAACGCGAATCACAGCGTCAGGAAGCCTATTTATTGAAGCACTATTCATGGTTCAGAGATTAAAAGAAAAATCACCTGAGTTTCGTATAAAATTTCCAGGATTTGTTCTCGGGGAATAGTAGGACTATCTTCCGCTTTCTGACAAAGTACCTCAACTTTTCGCAGCTTACTGTAGTAAAAATCCCTCTGCTTAGTAAGTTCTAACAAATTCTCTTTTAATTCCTGAATCTGAAAAGATCTACTGCAAATAGTAATAAAATGAGAAACAATCGAAGAAAACAAAAAAGCCTAAGCAACATATATTGCAGATCTATTTTTAAAAACCGAAGTCTTCTCTAAGTTACAATTGAGTTAGCAAAACAGAAGGCACTTCATGCTTAATGATCAACTGAAAGTCAATAAAATAAAAAAAGGAAAAAGCTCACCATGAGCTCATATTTGCGCTGTAAGGTCACGGTATTTGCAGCATTTTTTGCAGCTGCAGTACTTCCTAAAGTACTACATGGACTTCCTGAAACCGGTGATGTTTTGCAGCTTTTATGATTACACAAAAATAATGACGAGAAGGACATGAAAAACTATACAGGACCCAATAATGGCAAATGCAAGATGTAAAACATATAAATTAATACTTTTAGCCGACGTGATGAGAGAATTATTTCTGCCACTCACAGAGGGTTTTGTTGCAACCGATCTGGATGATGTTGTCCAACTTGCAGGAAGCGGCTGTAATAATAGCAAACATTGGTACGATTTCTACTAATTATAATTATGCATCAAACAACAGAAAGAAATATATCGTAACATCGCAGCGCTGGAAATATAAAAAAAAATAAGTAAGCAACAAACCTCCCCATTTCTAGCTTGTAGTGCATCGTATGGATGACCGTCATAATTTGCGTCAAAAAATTTTTTAAACCATTGCAAAAACTCGAAATTATCTTGGAATTTAGCTCGTAACAGACGCTCGACTGGTACCGCCTGAATTAACTTCTCCTTTTGACATTTAGATATGAAGTTGCAATAAATAATAACCAAAATAAAACGAAAATTTGTACTTCCCCTTCCATAATATCTATAGGGGAATTTCTCCTTGTTAAAACAAAACACCGCGTAGAAATCATAAGACTGAAAATAGCTATAAGAAATAAATTTGAAAAAAAAAATGCCTTCATATTTTATACAGAGCCGAAAATGGAAGTCAGAAACAACATAATACATATATTAAGTGATGATGAATGAAAAGTATAACTTTAGTAACATTTTAGTCTTTAAATTTCGAATCATTTTCACGAAATGCTCGTGGGCCACAAGTAGTGAATGAAGTATTGTCGTATTTCTTCACCAATTTTTCTGTTACCTAATTCCTTCCATCCCTTTCCCTTATTCCTCTGTCAGGAAAATATCTAGATGACATCTAAAGCGCAGAAGACGCGAGCGTTAAAGAGACAGAATTTCCACCAGGAATTTATTAAACAAATATTGCGCCTAATTACTAGCCAGGACAAAAAATTGGTAAGATGAGAAAAAGATTACAATCAATTTTTTTTTTTTAAACAGTCACACATCAATCTAATTGAAAATAACAAAAGTTGTATTTTGAATTATCTCATCGCTGACTATACGGAAAGAAACACAGATAAGAAACAAATATTATAGTAGTAACAAAGCAATTGAAACTTTCAGTTATATTGAATGTATATTTATTTACCTTTTTAACTCCTAAATCTTTCCAAGCTGTTTGCAGAATACGCCAGTTAGCAATCCAATCAACTTCGTTCCGTGAATTCCATTTCACTTTTTTCAAAGAGATTTTTCCCGGGAAAAGCAATTCTGTTAGCTGGCAATATGCAGCGCCTGAAGACATCTCTTCAACACGAGTCAAATTGGCCTAAAAGAAAAAGGAAACATTAAAATTTAATAAATAACTAAGCCATTATATGAACTAAACCCATATAACTATTAAATAAATCAATTCTACGTTATTTAGGCATATCAGATATTTTGTCCGTGATTCTTCTTTGATATATAACTAACTTTTCAATTCCCTATTACTACCCTCAAGTTTCTAAGGATTTATTTACATCGATCATCATCAAATGATGGACATTTCAAGAACAGCAAACAGCATATATATATATTTTCACTGACATGAGAGCAGTGAAACCGCTGAACTTATCAATGCATTTTCTGTTAATTAAATAATTATCACGGAACAGATAAAGTATATTTGCAGGAAAAGAGAAAAGCGATTAGAGTATCAATCGTTAAATTTGGATCTAGCTACTGCACATTAATAATTTAATTAATTAAACAATTAAATTGTTATTACGAAGCGGATATAGCATATATCTGTTACAATAATAAGGTGTTAATAATTCTTTTATACATTATAACGGGTCAATAATTCATTTATAAGCGATAAAATTATTCTCAAACCTGTATAGATATCATTTATAAATAATACAATTTGTTGGAAGAATTTTCCTTTACTTTAATTTAAAAAAAAAAGATTTATTTTCAACAAAAGAAAAATCGCACCCGTAAGAAATTATTGACAAATGCAAGAAGTTCATTTCGTGAGCACTGTTCGACAGTTGCCGATGTTGCATAAACATTCACTACCATTGAAATAACTAAAGAAAAAACGCTTTAAAAATAATTTGCTATAAGATGAATGAAATAAACATGACTGTATGAATTACATAAAATTTCACATCAAAATGTAGCAAAATTACTAAAACTGTAAAATAGACTACCATAAGATTCGACAGTAAATCTTAAGGGTAAAGCAATCAACCGACTTCGCCTCCAGGATAAATCTTCAGATCAAACAATAAACCAACCTTAAGCCCTGAGGTTAAACCTAAGATAAAATAATAAAACAAATTTTAAACCTTCAGGCTAATAAAAAGAATCTTACGAAGTTCGATAATTATAGGCTCCTCAACAAACATAAAAATTAAAAGTTACAACATTGCGATTTATAGCTTAAAAAAAAAAATATCACAATCCCAAACTTTTAAGCTCAATATGAGTTCTTGAGCTCATGCTGAAGCTCACGATAGCGAACCAAATGACATAAGGCAACCAACCTCCGTAACGGATACACCTTAAGAATACTGAGAACTGTATTCCAATTACCACTTAAAAAGAACAAATCACGGCCGGGGCCGCATCTTTTTTCACCGCGTCATTAATTTGTTTTTTGCTTTAAATTTTGTTTCTCCATTCGACTGTCCTAATTGATTAATTAATTAATGTTTCGAGTCGTTCTAAATAATTGAGCGGATATCTTATTGAATTCAAATCATTTTATTATAGCAGCACTTTTTTTTTTCTTTTGAAAACAAAGAAATGTATTATCGTTGCTAATTCAGAGGGGAAAAGTTTATGATTCGGATTATAATGGCATTAATTTAGTATTCTAACATTCTACTGTCTGCTTACAAATCCAATCAAAGAGATTTCGTTGATTTCCATTCCAATGGAATTTAATTAAAATTTTTAAATGCTACTAATTATTTTTGATGAGTGGTATGTGTTACGATACTAAAAAAAAAATGACTGATTTTCTTGAGAAAATATCACAAATGTTCGATAAAAGTGCATTCACAAACCAGTAATTTTCGTTGTTTCATATGCTCACATTCATAAATGTTCATATAACATAATTGTTCATTAAATTGTCATAAGCTCATAATTCCATAAGTCATAAGTTCATTAGTGTTCGTCCGATTCATAAACATTCATAAATCGTAAATGCATTAGTGATAAATGCTTTTCATAAGTTTAAGTCCACTTACGAATTTATAAAAATTATGAATCTCTCGAACATTGCAATGTTTCACTCAACTTACGCGTATCGAAAAATTTTTTACCATTCTCTAATTCATGATAAGGCCTTTTTTCGATATTGTTTGTAATTTTTGCTTCAGATTCATAATGATCCTACACCATCCTGGTCCTCAGATAATTTATACCTAAGCAATCTAAAACTGACAGTGAGGATATGGAAACATATTTTCACAAGAAATTTGTAAATATCAGATGAATATTGGATGAGAAAATTCCTACCTTTTATTTCAAATTTTACTTTCTGATGAGATATATTTGTTATTTTTATTCTATAGAATTGTTCACATTTTTTAATATCGAATGAAAAAAATGTGCTGTTTGATTTATTCTAGCTAACTTAGTTGCTTTTATTTTCTTTATTGACTTTACGTATGTTTGTAGACAACATAGAACGATGATTCGTGATATCAATTATAATGCCTCCTTTGTTTTACACGTATTGAAATAAGTTCTACTCATTGCACTACCTGAAGTTTTATGGGGGATTAAAAAAAAATCTACATTAAAATTAAATTTCATTTACTACAAAATTTCAACATTTTTAAACGCTCTCTCAGATCATTATTATCATTTTTATAAAATACTAAGTATTTCCTATATTGTATGCTTTATCAGTATCGATTTCTTTTAGAACAGTTAGCAAATTAGATCAAAGCACTGATCTAAAAATGTCCCATTAGCATTCGTAAGTACTCTTGATTCATAACACGGCAATTTGTTTATAATACATGATTGATCTATAGAAAACAGCTAACAAATAATTTGAGATAAACAAAGACTGAGGAAACAAGCAACAAGTGGCAGCAACTAATTAAATTAGTGGAAAACGCTTTCAGTCTTTAACAAACAAAATACTGATAATAATGGAGAAAGAAGGTGAATATTAACGGATACTAACTAATTCTCTTCTAAGTATATTTTAAAGCTAAGCAGTAGGACTTCACTCTAATTTCCCCGCTACTTATGCTTAAGGGCACGCAGAAGTGGGATTAAATCTTGACCGTAATTAATCCTCTTCCATGTTTTCTTCCTTTTCCATTCCAGAAAAAACTGCTTCACACTTTATTGATCCAGAACTTAATTCCAAACATCAGTATGAATAGTACTAACAAGGCAATCTGTCACATATTAAGGACTTTATCATTAATTTTATCAGCAAACGTATTTCACCACACATTTACAACATAATACAGCAAAAGAACTGGGACGCAGTGGTGAGTTAAGTTGTGATAAAAAAAAAATAAAAAAAGTAAAACGACGAAGCAACTTCGGAAATTTTTCGTAAACAATTAAATTAGAAAATTGGGACAATTGCGAGCTTTATCCAATAGAGAAATGAAAAATAAGGTCACAAAAGTCTCCATCCCATTTGCACCTTCTTAGGTTTACTCTCAATCCATTGAGAAATATGGATTATATTTCAAGATTCTGACACAAAAGAACCATTTAAAGAAACCAACCATACAAAGTCGCTGCTCCAATAGAGAGCCTAAAAAAAACTGAAGTATTAAAAATGGTTTCTTTTTTTCAAGTGAAAATAAATTATGATTTAATATAAACTAACCAGAAACAAGCATACATCATGTGATCATTTCTATAGGTCACTCGTGTCTGACCACCAATCGGACCACCTTGAATAGTAGAATCTGAAATGAAAATCAGACTAATTTCAGGCTCTTTCTTATACGAACTAACAATGACTTCATAGCCAGGGATATTAGAAAAAAAGAACTTCGCAATTTTAAAGTAAATTTTCGTGTCATGACTAGGCAAAAATCCGAATTTTATTACCATAACATGCGTCAACGAGGATGGGTAGCGTGCCGTGTTTTTCTGCCATTTGTTTAACATCAGTATAAAACCAAAGGTCTTTATCAGGATCATTTCTTCGGATGAAACGTGGCCTCTGAAATCGACTTAAAATGATTTTAGGGAAGAGAGCGTAATTTGTGGGACACTTGTTCTAGAAGCGATCCTATACATTGTACCTTCAACGTTTGATAGAGGACAAAAAAAAATGTAAAATTATTTCTATAATACAATACTGAAAATGCTAATGCATATTCACTTCAAGCTTACGAACAATCCTCGTCTTGAAAGCAAGCTTATAAAATTGGATTAAAATTGTAAAATAAGAAATAGCGTTGGAAATTCGGACTAAAATTATAATCACCAATAATATAATTATGAGCAACCTTTTCCGTATGTCGAACTATCGCGTTTAACGTAACCTGTCCTTGGACTTGACCTTGAACGCGACTCGTAGGAGCAACCTTTTGCGGAGGTACCCATCCACGGTTCACCAAAATGATATGTCTGTATAAAAAGTTTTATCCATAATTCGTGTAAAAAAATTCAAGAAGGATTTTTAAAAAAAGTCAAACCAACTTTTAAAATTTTATAATGAGCTAAAGTCTGAATCCTAGCAACAGGGATCAATGTCCAGTTTCGTGTCCCCTGATGGTTAGATAATAAATCTACAGAATAAGAAACAATATCAACAGCATCTAATTTGAGCTTAAACTGAAATTTACCCCGACGGATAAAGCTTGAATGGAGTGATAACTTGCACACCAGTGCTACCAAAATTATTTACGGGTGGACTTTCCATTTTGTCCTTACCTGAAAGGTCCATTTTTTTATTTTTACAAAGAATCTTTTTACTTTTACGCAATTTACTTTTTTTTTGATATCATAAACAAAAAAGCAGATACGCCACACAATTTAAGCCTACCTTCATCAAATCGTTGCCTTGGCTGCACATAAAATTCGTGGTCATGAAGGAATTCACCAGTTACTTGTACTTTCGCATATTCAAGATCGTCCAGTAGCGACAAGCTAAAGTTCATCAAATATGAATGCTTGTCCTTAAGACGTTTACTCATATGTACGGTTTACAGCTTTAAAAAAAATATTTCTTTTCTAAGGAAATATTTATGCGTCAAATAAATTGATCGATGCATATCTTGGATAAAGTAATGAAATGAAATTTTCGAAATAATTATAAAGTATCACTTATCATCTGGAAATGGTATGACTTCTTGCTTCATCCTTTCGTCTATTTTTTTCAACAAATTTGTTTTCCACTGCAGTCGTTTCAATTGCCATGCACCAAGAGCAAATGCCAGCAGTGGTGCACCCTGCAAACATTCCCTTTCATATTTTGATATACATATATTATATATATAGTTTTGAACAAGCAGAAGCGATCCTTACTATAGCAAACGCAGGGTAATGATACTTCTGAAAATGCACTTTAAAAACTAGCACCCTCTTCAATTTACACATGTCTTCCTCTTTCATATCAACTTAAAAGATTAGGTTTCAGTTTGGAGGGATTTAAGAAAAATTTGTACCAGCCCAATAATGGCATTTCGCCGGTTTGATATTTTTCTTTTTGTTTTCGGATCTTTCCCTGAAGAAATATCTGGTAGTTTGTCAACCTGAAGTTGTCATTATTATTTACTTCAATACGTCTTTCTCTCTAATAGCTTTTATTAATTCAATATTTGAAAATAACACACCAATGAAGAATAATGCGCACAGATCTTTTCTGAACAATAAATTTGGTTTTCAACAAAGGTATATACACCTACAATAGTAAAAACTGGCCGAACAAATAAGGTGAAGACTTTGAATATACGGGATTAAAATCTGAATATGATCAAAGCCATCAATGAGACAAGATCAAGAGCAATTAGTGCTACTGGATAGAAAAAATCCTGATCAACTATTCACTGTTCTATTTATTTCAAATAAATTCTAATATAGAAATTTCCTCCTAAAATAAATTTTAAATAAACTTAATTTGGCAGAATGGTCGCAAATATAACTGTTTGATTTGCAAATATTAAAGTAAATCCATTTTTTCAAATAAGAACTTTATTTCTCGATGAGGGTATTTTTTTCATACATATTTACTCAATCACTGATATGTAATTAATTCCTTATTTCAGTGACTTAAACTCAAATTTTATGCGAAAATCAATATTTCATTACTTGTTCTGTTATCCCATCCATAACAACAGACAAGCAGAAAAGTTACAATAATTAGGATAGATGTTAAAATCTGCAAAACTTACATCATATACTGATGAATTTCGAATGGAATAACGTAGAAAGCATTTAATACTGTTATCGGCAATCAGCTGTTGCAAGAATTTATTAGTGAAACCACCAGATATATTCATTATTTCGATCCTTCAATGGAATTAATTAATAACTAACTAAAGAAACAGAAGTACTCATCGTTATGATTGATGGAGAAAAGAAAAGCACAAGAGGCTTACAAAGCAAAATGTTTGGAAATTGTGACAAATATCATTGTGGTACAATATTTTCAGGATATCTGTCATTGCAGAAATTCTTGCCAATTAATTAAAATGCAAAGTCTATTAAATTTGAATTTTTATTCGATACAATGTAACTGTATCTATATTAGAAATCAGTATAGTTAGGGAGTAGTATATATGGTTATATGGCAAAATCTTCCAGTTTCCGAGTAATTAGTATCTTCGCCAACTAATTAACCGAATAAACAGGAATGAGGTGATGCTTCATTGATACAGATAATTCACTTATTAAACTAAATGAGACTGAAAATTTTTAATATGCCTCTTTTCTCATCAATCTCTAGAAAAACAAAATGATTTCACTTCAGCTGTAATACAAGATTGAACTATCAAAAAAAAGAAGAAAAAAGAAGTGCGAGGCTTCTTATTGGTGCTTCTACTTAGATTAGGAAAATTAATTAAAATAAATACAAGTTTGATTATAAATCAAAAGTTTGATCAATTTTTGAGTACGACAACAAAAACAAACGAAGGAGGAATAAGTAGAGATACGATAATTAAAAGCGTAGTAATTAATTAAAGTCAAGATAAGTGAGAGTTTACCGTTGAAGTTCTAAGGAAATTCTTCAAATTCAGGATTGATCAATGTAAATATTCCACAACTTTACAGTTGCCTATTAGTTTCAAACGGACTTTTCGGCTGGCCGAACCATTCATGCATGAATTTATGGTTCGTCCAAGCAAAGCTGTTGAAAATCGATGTATCGGAGTTTGTTAACGGTGGTGATCTTTGATTGGTTAGGCTGTTATCGATTAGGTTTGGTTTCATTCTAGGTTGTTATTGATGATTTAGGAGAAGTAAGAGAGTTGGAGACTATGGCTAAGTGTGAGAGATGCTGCTACTAGGCTACTGCTGATTTGAATTTTATTGGTTTGTTTTTTTTTTTAGGGCAAAGATGATATCAGAATCACTGTACATAGAAATGATGAAGAATTGTTCTAAATGGAACAGTCGAGTTGAAACAGAACGAAAGGGTCGATACACAGTGCTAGATCCTCAAACTGGGATAGCTCAACATCCATCACATCATGCTATCTATGAACTATCAAATCGTTATCCACCATCGAATCCGTCGCAGGTTTCTTTTCTTTTTCCTTTTTTCATTTCTTTTTTTTTCATGATTAAATACCGAAAGATCTTTTTTAACGGTAATTCTTTTTTTTTTTGAGGAGTATTTGGCTGACATCCTTAAAGCTGAAAAGTATTTTTTTTTCTGAAAGAAGTGAGGTGTGAATAAGGCGACTATTACTTTATTAATGTCACATTGTTTGCTAAATGCTCCAAAATTCTAAAGTTTTACTATAAGATATTAAGCTGAGAATAGCCCATGAAGTTCCAATATGCATTATTTTACCTTTTTTTATATTAAAACCAGAGGCACATTTAGTTAATCTGTTAACTATCACAAGTTAAGCTACACTAATTTTCCCTGATCGTATTGTAACTTATGCTCTAACGACAGGTATTGTCAAGTTTTTTCCTTAATTTTTTGCATTTCTTGCAAAAAAGTTCTGTTTAGTACATAACGTGTGTTAGCACCACTTCGTCTATTTTGGCTTTAATTGTAGTAGCACTAATCGTAGTAATTATATTTAATTCTATTAGTCACCCCACTTAATTATCGTCTTTGTTAATTTATGGTTACTATTATGAATCTAATTATAGAAATGAAGTTTTTGTTATTTGTTCCATTATTTCTGCTATGGTCACAATTAATTTTTTAGTTGTGCTTTTTTACAGCAATAATTAATGCTGTGTTGTCTTTATTGTGGTCGCTATAAAAGTAGGAATGACAGGTGTTTTCATATCAATTTCTTATAACATTAAAATTACTTATCCAGGCTGAAAATATAGCATATTTGACCCTTTGATCTGATTTTCCGTAGTTTTTGTTGTCCTTGACCCCACATTTTAATTCTGTTTTTCAAATTATAAATAGCTATCCTTCCTGAATGCTAATTTTTTAACAGTATTGTACATATGGTAGTAGACGTTGGAAAAAGCGAAAATCGGCTCCGACGTCGGATGCAACCGAAATGAAGTATATATTAGAATGTAATCCAACGATCAGTGATGTAATAAATCAAGCCAGTTCAGTTGGTCAAGGTAATTATCGAATCCTCCATTTGTTTTTTTGCTGAAGTAATTTTTTTCTCGCATTAAAGAGGATGCCTAATTATTAACGAAAATGAGTTTTATAATTCCAAAAAAAACGAACTTCGGTATAACTTCATTTTATTTATCCAATAGTTTGGTTATATGTACTCTCTGAATCTTACCTTATTAATGTTCTTTCCAGATCCGACTGATTTTCAATCACTGACAGCGATGGCGAATTCATCTCTGGAAAATCATTTCACTGAGAGAAGGAAAGTCTATGTAAGTTCCAATTTTAGATATTTTTATGCAAAATTTTGTGATGCAGAATGACAGTAGAAGAAAAATGAGCATTTTGAAGCTTATTATTTCAATTTGCAAACTTTTTTAATGGAGCTTCTATTTAATTCAATATCCAGAATATTTCTAGATCTAGAGAAATCTAGAAAAAAAGCTAATAGATAACTCTATTCCAAATACCAGCATTAGCAGGCTACCGAAGGAAATTTTGGTGGGGGCTGATTGATCATTAATTTCATTTCACCCTCTCCTGCTACTAGTGAAGTATGTCTTTACAGATCATGAAAGAATCAGGAGTAGATATGGAAGTGGAGGAAGCAAGCGAAGAAGATCCTGGAGAAGCTTCAGATGAAGAAGAATGGTCAGATGGGAGAAAAAAACGTAAAAGGAGGGGTGGTCCTAGCGGAAGTCGGGGTGGGCGCAAGAATGCTACAGCCTTATCAGTAAATATACCGCCTACGCAAGGATTCACACCAGATCCAAAACCTTTCTCTTGTAACTGTAAGTGTTTCAAAGTTTCTTTTATACTCCGTCTATGCATACATTTTCCCAACATCAATGAAGTACTGGGAGGTCATATTTTCTCCTCAATTAGCATAAGTAAAACATTTTTGGTTTCTATTTTCCAAATTCAGATACTGAAAACGTTGTTTTAATTTGAGACTTCTTTTAGTTGTTTTGATCTGCGCATGTTTTCAGTATGTGGTGCCAAGTATAAAAGTCGGCCAGGTCTAAATTATCATCGAGCTCATGTGCATGCAGATAATGTCAGTCCGTCAACAACGCCCCAGCCAGCACATCGTATTGATTGATTCTTTTGCTTTATTGGTTACCAGTTTATTTATTGCGGAGGGATACAAAGATTTGGGTAGTTGTCATCTTCGGGTAGCATCCAGAACTTTCTCGACTTATCATTACAACGATTCAAACGGGTTTACTTTATCAAAGTATAACTGTATCAAAAAATGCTTGTTTTCGGTGATACACATTTTGTTGTTATCCATTTGCTTTCGGAAATGTCCAATTAGTATTTTTATATATATTAATAAGTATAAAAACTTTCTCCAATGAGGCTTTTTTTCGGCAGTAACACAACAAAGCGTAGTATTTTAAAGAAATCGGAAAAACTGAAGACATTTCAAATTTGGAAACCACAGAAGGTCAAAGATTGCTTAATTTTTAAGATTGGCTTATCGATTGCAGTGCTTCTACAATGATGCACTGTTGGAATAAGCACAACCCAGAATTATCACCGTGGATAAAAGCTGATACCTAAATAGTGGAACAGATATGATGGCCAGTTACAATTGTTTGGGAGAAATATGGTGTATCCATTACAGCATGCTAAAGTTGCATTGTGTGTGTTGCTTGCGGGTTGCTCATTATGAGTGCTTTTCAGTGATGTCGCCGAGTATCGATGTATCTACGGTTTGCGATTTATGTTTGGGTGATTGCAATCAAAACAAAAAAACAATGAAACCGGAACAGCTTATAAGTTGTCATGATTGTGGAAGATCAGGTAACCGTGTTGCAAGTCATATTATAGGCTTTTTGCTTTTAATTAATTGTTTTTGGCTTTCGCTGTTCGATTTCATTGCAGTTGCTTGGTCACTGCAGTCATATTTTATCCGTTAACAGAGCATGCGGGATATGTTGTATATATGTTTTGTGTTGTTTATAGGAATTTCATGGTGCCAGTTATTGGAAAGAAAAGGGTTCCTTTTTAGATTCTAATTGCCACTTTTGGCTTTAGTATAAATTTGCTTCAACTTCTCCAGAAGAAAGTCTCTAATTTTCGGATCTGATGTTGGTTGGGTAAACCGTTTAATGGAAATTCCGTTTAGATGTTATGTTTTGGGTTTCATATGGCATTTTCATATATTTAATTCGTGATGTTTATAGGTCATCCAAGCTGCCTTAAATTCACGGATAACATGCTTACATCTACTGGGAAGTATGGTTGGCAGTGTATCGAATGTAAAAGTTGTGCGATTTGTGGATTCTCTGATAATGATGTTAGTCTGTTTCTGTTTAGATCGAAGAGCAGTCATATTTTTGCTTTAATGTAAATCTAGTTTTGATTTGAATGGAATTCACTGATGACAGAGTTTAGCGGAAGATCTTTCTATCAAGTAGTATTTATATCCCTATTTTGATAATAGTAATTTGTAATTCAAGAAAGTTTTTGAATTTAAAGGAAAATATATTTCAGGATCAGTTGTTATTCTGTGATGATTGTGATCGTGGCTTCCATCTCTATTGTTTACGGCCACCGCTTCCACAAGCTCCGGAAGGAGAGTGGAGTTGCCATTTATGTCAAAAACAGTTCGGTGCACAAGCTTCGCTTCCTGCAGCAAATCCCAAAAAATGAACATATGCCTGTCTTGATTGGATTTAACTCTTAAGATGTTTCATCATATCCTTAAATACACTTGCATTTTCGAATGATCTGTAATGCTTTGTTTTCAAAACTATGCTGTCGTTTATCGCTAATCTGCCGGTGAAATTATTTTTCCTGGCCAGTTGTACTGTTTTCCATTTTTACAAGCTCGTTGCTTGTTCTCGCATTTCTGAACGAAATCATACATTTTTCAGTGATTATTAATCGTAATGATTTTGTGTCATCAGATTCCTTGACGGTGTAGAATTACAATTTTTTTTTCTCTTGTCCGAAATAATTTTAGGCGGGAATAAATGTGGAAAGTAAGAAATTAACTCATAATTCAGTACCACAATTGCACTGGTTAATTTATGACAAAAAAACATACCTCGAAATAACATGTTTAACGGGTGTTCCAAAGCAATCCAATATGTTCATGAACTGCGATGTCATATAAGAGAGGCTAATTTTTTTTTTTTTTTTTTTCAATCAAGAAAATTAGGAAATTAGCAGAATTCTACTTGATCTTTATAGTAAGTGCTTTACGTAATATTTCTGAAAAAAAAAGTATAATATATCATTTCATTTACTGTTTTCAGCATGCTCCACAAATTTTGTCTTTTGTTTCATTCTGTTGTTACAAATAAATGCGACATTCACAATTTGGTCATATGTGAACACTGCAAAAATTAAACTGTAGAAACAATGCACAACGATAAACTGCACAAAATTTCATCAAAAAAAAAAGAAAGAAAAATTTTCGTCTCTAAGAATCTTTTTTCTCCTATTCTACCACTTTTTCTTTTTTTAAAAATGCTGGGTTTGTCTATTTGAAGAAGATAATGATAAGTCTGATATAACACAAATGCATTCTTCTCATCTAATTTAATTTAGTAAGAAGTTGCAGTAGAAATTGATCAGACAAGATGTTTCGAATAAAATTTAGTATAAAATCAAATTCTGGAAACAATTCATTTATTTCTTTCTCGCTTCCTATTTCACATCATCCTATTCCATTTTTTTTT
>PQVD01000734.1:103267-123535 GCA_003012265.1 Setaria equina | reverse complement strand
AAAAAAAAAAAAAACTGCTTGTACATAAAAAAACTTTCCGTAGCGACAACATGAGAAACCATAAAATTTCACCATAAATGGGTTGTTTCGACATCGAAACTTTGTTATATTAATCCAGAAACCAACCTCATGAAATCGTAAACGTAGTATAACTTCGAAAATATTACCTCATTTTTATATGGATAATTCTTCTCTTTCTCCTTTTTGTCATGTCTGACATGTGTAGATGTTGAATCCAAATTTTTCATGAATGTAGAAAGTGTCGACGATAGTGCAATACCACCTAATATGCACATTACTGGTGCCAGTACCAACATTAGGCGAACCATGACACCCTATAAAATATAGGTTTCAACTTACATACAAATATTTATTTAATAGAAGTAGATATTGATGATATTGAAAACTATATTCTTTAGAAATAATTTTGTAATGGAATTCTTTTTTATCCTTCTAAATAAATGAGAAAACATTATGTGAACCAAATAAACACTGGAGAAAACTAAGCGGAGCACTAAATTTTCTCGAAACTACCTGAAAAACGAAAACATACCGCAAAATAAATGCTTGTAAGAGCATAGAGTATTATAAAAATGTTGTGGTCATTGAGATCCTTGAAGCACACATATAATCCAACTGAAAACAGGCAAATAAATGTGAAAAATGATTCATTCATTTCAATGCTTTTCCCGCTTTAGTCAGTATCGCTACGTAATTTCAATTCATAACGTAAGAACAAAAACCAAATACCTGGAAAAGTAAACACTAATATTTGCAAGTCAAAGTAGAAAGAGCTCCATGCTGTCGGTTGATGTTCAGATACAGATGCAATAATTGGGATATTGTTTTTAGCATATGATGGATCTAGTAATGAATAAAATCGTCCAGTCCAAGGAGCAATTTCTGAAACAACATGGTATTTGGAAATTCCTTTTCAAAAAGACTAAAACTAATAGGAACGTGCGAGAATGGATTTTAACAAATGTTCGTTTAGCGAATGAGTCACGTTTTTCCTAAATATATATAGGAAGTATTTACTGCAATAGCCTAAGGACTACACTGTAATTAAAAACCAGTACAAGTTAAAACTGGAGATGATCTCGTAAGTGCATTTGCCAAAAATCTTAAGTTTGAGGCAAAGGTAATGAATAGCAGCTTGAGTATTATAAAATTAGTAAGATTTCAAAGAGATTTTTCTTTATTTACTTCCAAGATATGATGCTATTATGATACTCATCGCAACAACGCACGCTGCAAACATAACAGTTGATCTAAAAAGGAACTGAAAATTTCCTTCTGACATTCGTGCCCGAAGCCATTTAGCAAAAGCCAAAATTTGGCATAATCCAAAAACACCAAAGGCCTGAAAGTAGATAAAATTTTTTATAGGACGTAGATGACTTCGAAAACAAATATAAATTTTGTTAACGACGTTAAGATATAAAAGAATCGTGGCAATAGTGTATTAAAACTAGCCCAACATTGATTTAGCGTAACTTTACAACTGGAAAAATGTTAAGTGCATCCCTAGGCAATCGAAATATTTTTTAATATGTTTGAAGCTACGGATAAGGTATCCAACACAGCAGAAGTCGATTAAAATGAGTTTAAAGGAATTAAACTCCTACAGTTATAGATAAAATCTCCTAGTGACTTGAAAAGCTTTCTAACATACTAATAAATTCTAAAGCATACCATCATGTGCTCTGAAGTTTGTACAGGTTGAAATCCGACGAAAGGGATTTGCATTGAAAGTATGGTCCCAATAACGTAGAACTGAAACCTTGTTTTTTAATGATGAATAATGAGCATCTTTAAGTAGTAGTTAGTTAAAATTTTTTCGAGATGAAAAAGGAAAGAAAAGTTTTGCAGTCACTGAAATAGTTATGGTTATTCTACACTTCAATGGAAAATGTTTTAAGTCGAAGTCCCTAGAAACAACAAATATGCCACTTAGGAAAACAAACGCAATTTATTTAAGCCAAAACCTGCAGATTTCAAAGCTTGAAATGATAAAAACACAGAAAAAAATAATTTTCAATATATTTTTCTCTTTCCTCCATTTGATTTAGCAATTCCATCTCTCATAAAACAAAAAAAAAAAAAAAGAAGTAACCGTAGAATAAGCGATATATATTTTGTTAGAGAATCGACTAGTGCAAATAAGTGCCAAAACATGTAACGGAATGAGATTGATTAGGAAGACGTAACCACCCCACGAAGAAACCATGTAGAAATAACCTAGAGAACATAAAACTGACCAGCACATGTTCCCACTCTTTACAGACTGAAAATTCGAAATTAAATACCATAAATTTTTTTAAGCAAAGTTATGCCATAACCTTTTATTTTAGAAAACTAAAATTAAAAGATGAACTGAGAACGACTGATCGTATATTTCAACAAACAAGTTGTATGACTCGGAAGTATCTGGCAATAGCAAAATCTATTTACTGAATATTGAAATAACGAGTGGAAAAACAAACCTTGATCCATAAATAGTAAGTGGACAGCATGCAAAATATAGCAATACCTTCGTTATCATATGAACCAGCGACAGAACGAGATATGTAACCTGGCACAATTGCAATCATGGAAGCAGCTACTAGTCCAGCCGCATCATCCTACGTTACAAAGGTCTATTATTTATCAAGTCTAAACAGATCTGCATCGAAATTGAAAGATAAGTACAATCGAAAATGATGAGAAATGACCTAACTTTTTGAAACATTTTTTTTTTGAAATACTTTAAACATAAAGGATTAATTCGTTAAATAAACTACACTATTGATCGTGGCATTCGCAGATAAAAAATATTCTGAAACGTTACTTGCTACAAAAGTTCTTTGTCATATATCATAAAAAACACAAACTGTGGAAAAAACAAACAAACCTTTAATTCTTTCGTCAACATATATGTAATTAAAACTGTAAATGAACTAAAAAGTGGAGCAAGGAATACACAGATTTCGCGTACATGCAATGTGAAATGAACAAAATGCAGCACACGATGAATAAAAGCACTTGTTATCATTAAACCTGAACGTATAATTTTTGTGTATAAAACAGAATAGATTGAGTCTTCATAAAACTTGAAGTAATTGTAACTTATCGAATAAAGCCCTGGAATAAAAATCGGACGTCTGAAATAAAATAAACCAAAACATAAAATACAAGAATTGAAAAGATACCAGGATATATTGTGCCACCAATGATCCTTCCTAGAGGATACCAAGCTCGATCATCAAACCAGTTGTGAAAATTATAATATCCTTCCTCAGTTAAATATCGAGTAGTCCGATAATTGAAATAAGGATCAAACTGTAACATCAAGCTTATCATATAATAATAATCTAAAAATACCTCTGTATTTCTTTTCTGAAAATAATCTAAAAATACCTCTATATTTCTTTTCTCACAGTTTCTTGTAGTGTATACTACAGAATATTTTTAAATAAAATGATAAGATGACTGACTTACTTCATGAATGACTGATTCGAATCTGATCACAGCAAAAAGCCGGCTAGAAAAGAAAGAAATGAAATCGAAGTCCAAACAACTGGATAATACTTGGAAATTAATTACAATTAAATGGAATAGCAAGAAATAACTCGCACAAGCTGAATTGCAAAAGTACCCCTCGAATAAACCTTAACAAATAACATTTAATTTCCTCTGCAAATTAATTCAACAGAAACAAATACCAACCTTGAAAAGGAAACCACAGCTGCTAGCGCTAGAATCAAAATTTTAAGGAAAGTCTCCTGCTTGTCATGCGTCAGACGTAATAATCTGACAACGCTCATCGACATACCTGCAAATTCATGATATCAAAAGTACTGCAAAATATATAGCAGTAGTGGGTACGTGAGGAAGTTCCCCACAAAGGCGTGTTGTGTTTAAACATTAATTACCGTCTTTCACGAAGTTCATCAAGAGACAATTAAAAGGTTAAGAGTTAAAATTCAACTAAATAATCTCATATTTAAATTCTTTTCATCCTAAAATTTGCCTTCATAAATAGGAACACTTCCTTTCTTTTCAAACAAAAAAATATGAGATGTTTTGAACCAAAGCCCAAAGCATAAGTTTGTACAAATTCGACGGGTAAAAAGAGGCTAAGCTAGTAGGAACGCACCCAAACATTACCATCACCTCAATTTAATTCTGATATCTAGCAAACGTCCCACTTTAAAGCCACGTGTGTCTAGCCGTCACTTCGCTTCATATAATGCGTCTGTGATCTCCACGTAAAACACACACACTCCACTGTTATCACACCATCAACAGATGTTTAATGCCGTTACGCACAGCATTTCTTGGTCTAGCAAGTTTTCTGATTCTTAATAAGGATGTTCGTTTCAGGTGGATGAGAGTAACTAAGTGATGGGCACATACAGAGCTGTGCTGAAGTACCATCAACGAAGAAACTGTTTTGGATATATTCAAGAGCAGTACAGTGACATAGCACAAACGACTAGCATACAGGTTACAGACACAGTTTGACTAAGTGATAAGAGATTATTCCCGTTCCTTAATCAGTAGATGAAGTTTACCAGACTTTTCCTTTTCTTTCGTCGATTTACTAGCCAATTCTTTCGCATATGTATCTTTCATCAGGAAATGTTATTTTTAAATTGAAAGTGTTAAAAGCATTCGTCAGATCTTAACCTGCTATTTCCATAATTGTTTATGCGTATAATTTTACATTCATATTCTGAACTTCTAAACATACTTCAAGTACATAAATTCTTTAGGTTTATTTAACCAAAGGATAAAGCATTAATATGTGACTGCCGAACATTAGATGTATTTTCTGTTTGATTATCGTGGAAGCCATTTGTTTAATGTTAATAATTCAGATTAGTGGGATAACTTCGGGTGCTTATAATATTATTAAGTGCAAAGATCCAACGAATTTTGACGTGATTCAAATTTTCGCTTCGAACGATCGTTGTTGTTATAGACCCAAAGTATTACTTATTAACAAAATATTCGCGGATTTGTTAGGCTTTCGTGAAAATGAGGAGGTAACATTTCCCTTTATTCTTCGTAATTTAAATTATATTGAGTTCAGAAATGTTTGTTTGGTAGATTGATAAGTATTAGTATGATAGTGAAATAGCTCGCAGGGGAAATTTTCAATTACACCATATGTAGAACTGTTTATACAATTAAGTTATTTTATTTATAGGTAATTGTACAGGAAGCAAAAACGGCACCTATGTGTACTTTATTTGAAGTGGAATTGACTTCAGCGGAGGATTGGGATATTGTCGTACGTTTCTTCGCAAAATTAAGAAAATTTCTCATTTTCATATGAATCGGATGGGAAATAGTTCCTCCTTAATATATTTCTGAAAACAGCATACATAATTGCCGTTTGGTAAAACTTATGACCGATACAAGAAATTTTTTGTCTCTTTACATTTTCAGATCTTAAAAATAAGATACCTATAAATAACTCAAGTTCATATAAGTCCGATCCTTTGTTTAACTCAACAATTACTGTAGTTTTTAACTTTTTGGATTTGAGTCACATTAATTTTATTACTGGTTAATACAGTTTCACTTTTCATTGTTCTTGGGATGACTTATCTTTTTGATCATATCGTTTAAGAAATAATGAGGGCAGAAAGTGAAGGAACAAGAGGTCGTTCACCTACTCTGAAAAAAGGTGAACTGTTCAGCCTCAAAAGATTAAGATTTTCAAGTATCTTTGTAAAAATCAAAAATAGATACATAATCATGAAGTTTTTATTAAACCATCGCACATAGTAACTACTCATAGCATAAACTAAATGAAGCAAGTTTGTTAAAATCACGCAAAAGATATAATTTTTCCAGCAAAATTCATCTCAGCGAATCGAACAACTGCTTTTAAGACAAGTGCAGTTAATTACAGTCGGCCGGATATATCCGATTTGGATTGCCAAAAATCTTCATATATATTTCACTGTTGGTAAGCCAAAATTTCAACTCTGTTGACTTTTAATGAATTACTAAACTATCACATATAATTGTTTTTTTTTTTTTTCGTTCATCCTTTTTTATTGACTAGTCGAAAGTTACTCGCTGTTTTGCAGATTTGAGTGTATCATGCGGCGAATGGTTGTGTGAATAGCAAAAAAAACATATTAGGTCTTTATAAAAATGACCAATTACTCTTTGGTTTGTTAACTGACAAGAACCTTAATTTTGCCATTGATACTTTATCTAAATAGTAGATTGTTTAAAATTTTAAAAGTGTTTTAAAAAAAATACCTTATCTCTAAATTTTTACGAAATTCTGTTTCTGTTACTTTTTTAACTGTTGTCTTAATTCGTCTTGAATTTACACCCGTTCATTTGACAGTTGAATAACAAACAATCTTTTCAATGCTTTTTTCACGAAACTTTTCGTGTGCATTTATATTTACATTTGAAACCAAAATATACATCTGATTATATTAACAAGCAAATGACCATACCTGAAACTGAAAATAGATTTCAGCTCGAATCGAGTCATCGTCAACATTGATGCAGAATGCTTGTTTATGTGAATTTACAGAAGTCCATGTGAAACCCTTCTATTCAAGTTCTAATATTTCCGAAAAGAACAATTCAAGAGACTTTCTGGGAATGCTTCCAGTTTCTTTTACATCTAGAATGGCGAATCTTTTCTCTGATATAAATCCCATGCCATTCTTGTTCAGGATCCAAAACTACTGCGGGAATCTTCAAACCTGTACTGTTTCTCGGGTGTTGCCCGAAATATTATTAAACGATGTTTTCCTGGTAGAATTGGATATACTCGCCGTTTTTAGGCTAAATTATAGTATGTTTTATATGTTTGCTTATTAACGAATTCTTGCTTCTAAAATTTATACATAGTTCCGCAACTCACATAAAATTGGGATGATTTTGTAGTCTGGGAAGAAAAAAGGTAATAACTTACAAATTTTATTATATAACATGGTTAACAGATTGCTCTTTCAAGTGTAGGAATCTCTGTGATTTTAGGTCAGAGTATGTCTGAAGTTATCACAATATCAGCTGTTTCTAATTTCGAAACTGGTAGGACAATCTGTGCTTTGCTTATTGAATTGTCGATAACATCGTCTCATTTTGTTGCATTGAGAGATTGTTTGAAGGTACTTTTTCTTTTTTGAGGGTACTTTGAGAGTGGTGTATTATCAATGCTTTTCATTTTCTTTTGTTGATACGAATATATTTAAATAGTTCTAATACACCTCGTAATCTTTGTAAAGATGTTTAGCTATTGTAACTGTTTAATTTTTTTGTTCAAAAGACGTTGCAAAAAATACAGTTGTGTAGTCACTGATTTTCTATTTAAAAACTTTTTCCTGAAAAACATCGACACTTTTTACTGATTAACAACGAAACATTTTCCTACATGGTATTGTAATTTTCTGGTCACACTCAGCTTTTGCAAAATTTTGTTGTACTGTAGCAGTACGATTCTCATCACTGTGCTATTTCACCGAGACTATACCAATTTATAAGTGGAGAATACGAATGGATTAAAATATCTCCTTTATCAAAACAACACATTTGTCAACTTGAGACTCTCGAAGTAATGTCAGAGGTTAGTAGACCACATCTGTGGATTTATTTTTTGATTAGTTTAATTTTTATAAAATCCAATATGCGGTTTGTGATTTAGGGTAGTTTGCCTGAGAATTTCAATGATTGTTTGCGAAACCATTTGTGGAAAACATGTCAGCATTATCCGGTCATTGTTCCTGTTGACGGACTCAAAATGGAGGTGAACTTAACTTGTAAGTTTAAGCCAAACATTAAAAAGGCTTATCAATTTAATTCCTCACTTTTACTGTTTCGCAAATGTATCGTTTTTTTTTTTTTTTTTTAATTAGTGGTTAAAATTTCTAAAAGTTCGGAAGAAAAAATAGTAGGAACTTTGAAATTTGATATTTGCAGCCGGAGCTCGTATGCAATGTTATATTCGACCTCGTCAGAATGAGAAAACAGATCAGAAGTCTCAAAAATGCTTCGTTTTCACTAACGACATGTTTCCTTCGCTTGAATATTCGGTAAATAGATTTGTTAAAATCTTCAGAAAATGTGTTTAGGAAATAATTAGCATAATCAAATAAGCTCGCTATGAAGTTTGCATTTGTAGATGAAGATCAAATAAGATAAGCTGTAAAAATATTACAGAGATTGCTGGCAATATCTGATGAAATAAACTTTTTTTTTCAAAGATGATTTAAAGGTGAGAACTGCCTATTTGATTTTCTAGAATAATGAGTCCAAGAAGGATAGTTCTGTGCAGCTGCAGAGATCAAGTGTAAATGATGTTCATCAGGTAATTGGAAATTTCGGTGATTGGAAGAACGAAACGATTGAATTCTCGTATGTTTCATTTGCCAAGTTATTCCACACTCTGTGGAGAAAGGGTGCGTGAGGGAAAATCATTTATATGAAATAAAACAAAACGAGGCTGTAACTTCGAATATTTTGAAATATTGTAATCCACTTGGTTTATAAATCATTAAATTTGATTGAAATCAGTTATATAAATTTTCAGGTTCCAAACTGCATTTATTGAAAAATATTATGCCTATATTACACATCACTTGGCGAATTCTCCTTTCTCGTCGTCAGATAATATTTTTATAGTGGGTAATAAATCAGTGGGTAAAACAACGATTCTACACCTTCTCGCCGAGAAACTGTTTCGATCTCACTTGGCTGTTTACAGCGAGTGTCTTTGTTGCTCTGACTGGAGTGGTAAATTTTTGTTCTGTTTATTTTTTTATTTTCATTTTTATTTTTTATGAGTTTTTTTGGAATCCTTTAATAATTGCTATTTTCAAGCATTTAATATATTGCAATTTCCATGATGCCGAACTGTGGAAAGTTGAAGGTTTTTTTTCCTTAAGATGTTTCAGGTTCACAGCGTTAATGATTAAAAATTCAGAATAATTTTCACATATTGAATTCTGTAGTGCTGAAAAACTAAATTTATTTTTCTCTCCAGAGTCTTTACTTACTTTGCGTCATCTAGAAAAATGTGCTTGTGTTTTGTTCTGGCGCGATTATTATTTCTCAAAAAATTCAATTTTCTTTGTAGGAAAAGCAATTGAGAAGTTTCAAGATGTTCTAAAAGCTTCAGTGACTCGTTTAAAACGACGTTCCCCATCAGTCCTTTTCTTAGATAATTTGGATTTCTTACTACACAGTCAGGATGAAGACATGAGGAATGTTCGTTTGGAGAGGTGTGCCGAATGTAGGTTTGCAAATTCTGAGTTGGGACCTTATGCAAATTAATTCTAATCAACTTATTTTCATTCTTTTGCATTTTAGTTAATTCATTTATCACTTTAATTTATTATACTTATGTACATAATGACGTTTCTTCAAGTAATCCGGAATTTGGTCACTGAGAACGATTTATTGGTTGTTGCAACAGCATGTACTAAACACGAAATTATCGAATTTTTTTCTGTGAATGCTGGATGGAGGTTTTTTCGTCACGTGGAATGCATCAGGGAGTTCAACCCGGCAAGTTGTTACTTAATTCACATATGTTAATTCTTATATGCAACCTTTTCAGACGAATGGAATTTATTAGACGAAGAATTTAATAGTTTCATAATTTAAGGACCACTTAAATGCCTTGAATATCAAAAAAAAGAAATTCACAGCATTTCCTGGAATTTCAGAATCATATTTTAAGGTCGATATCAATTAATCCTCTCATTCTGGTAACATTACACAATAAAAAAAAATCTCAAAAAGTGAATAATGGGGAAATTGAATATTTAATTTTAAAATTTCATCTATTGCGAATCAAGAGAAACCGCCGAACCTAGCTAGCATTTCTTTGTCTTATACACAGCAGTTTAACGTAATCCAGTCATAGCTGCTGCTGCATATTCGTTCTGTTTGAAATTCCAAAATCATCACCAGAGATTGAAGCAATGCTTCAGTTAAAAACCAATAATCGTTTTACATAATGAAAGGATTCGTTTGAGATATCTAGTTCTGTTTACATTGTTGTCTTACAACTCCAATATTTATTTTTTACTTATTTTTACTAATTTTATTGCGAACAAAAAATTTTTTTTCAAGACATGATTTCACCTTTTCTCTCACTTGACTTTCCCACACCTTCGTCTCGATTAGGTTGTAGAAGGAAATTTAGATCCCACTTACGTAGTCACTCACGTTCTATTTTAATTGAACTCAAGGTAAGTAGTGCATGTAATTTCTTTGTTTATGAATTGTAAAAATTTCGGTTTGATCAAATTATAAACAATTAGTAACAAACGGTTTTAAGCAATTCTCAAAAGTTCCGTCGCTGTAACATTGCTTGGCAACACCACTTTCATTGTCCACTAGCTGAATGATTAGATTCATTGTTTTCCGACGGATCCAAGATAATCTGTTACAAATAATTATCCAATAACGACCTGGTCTCGTGCATTCCATTGAATCCATTTCAGGTACAAACCTAGTAGTCAGTTTGAAATATGGGTAAACCATTTCAAGCTCATCGGTGTCAATCTCTTGCTCTTCCTGCATATCACTTATCGCTCTTTTTGATGATAATATTTGGTGTGGAGACTGAAATTTAAATTTCGAGAGATCTATTATTTTTCTGAAATAGAGCGTTCTGTTTGATTTTATCCTAATTTAAGGACTTTATAACTGATGCTAAATAATGCATGTGTTAAATTCCATTTGTTACTACAACATATTTTTTTCCTGCAATTTAAGTCAGATTTTAATCTTTTAAATTACCTCGTAAAAAATGCCAAAATAAATATCGGCATCTGTGGCAAAGTACCACTGTAGTCTCTTCCCTTTTTCTTTTATGTCAACGTAAATTTGATGACGTTTTCTTGGTAAAATCACGATTGTTTCCATATTACTCGGAGGATCGAAAACTTTTCGTTTGAAGTATTCCGGTTCTGCTCCTTGAAATCGAGCTTGCTATAAGTTTACTTTCATTTGGCATCATCAAGTTTTAGTAACTTTGGAATTTAAAGTTTTATTGCATCCTAACCAGTTATCTATTGAATATAAACTGTTGTTACTTAGCAAAAAATTGGGCATTCTGTCTTTTCTGTTTAGAAAAGAAAGGAATGATATGCTTTTCGTTGAAGCTTCTTCTAAAAAGAACTAGAGTTTCCGGTCAATGTGAAAGCATAATCATTTCATTCTGAAGAGAATGCAAGGAAACTGTTTTCACTTGGATTAAATTCTACTTCTCACTTATAATTCAAAATTAAAATTAGTAGCTCGGCTCTTTTCCCATAAAAATATATTCCAATGTTTAACTTTTTTTAGATGCTTTACCTCATTTTTGCCTCCTAAAGCTACGGGAATATCTTCAATTTTAATATCTTTCAGTAAACTAGGCAGGAAATTCTCATCATATAATCGGAAGCGTTCCGTAAAGCCACCGGGCAGCATTGTTCTCGCTATTTTATAAGGTACATGAATCCATTTCGAAGTATTGACTATCTCCACCGGGCCTATCTGGAATGATTTGATTTTATTAAACTTTATTTTCAGTTAAATGTGTAACACTCATGGTAACATATTAGAATTTTCTCGAAGTTACAAGACTTACCTAGAAAAGATTTCCTGCTTAAAAGTTCTTCTATTACAAATACTCCAAAATCTTTGGAAATAAATACCGAAAGATGTAACAGAATTGTGAAACTAACTAGTTCAGGATAATTTTCGAAATGAAACAGCTGAGAAAAATAAGTTAAACTGCCATTCGTAGCATAGATCATGGTGAACTTGTTAATTTCGTAGCCATTCAAATCAATGATGTGCCTTACACCACTTAGTCGACCACTTTTCTCCTCCTAGAATCACGGAAATTTTCTTGAAATGAAGCAGAATTTTCAAAAGTTTGTTTGGATTCTTGTTTCCCTTTGATTTTTTTTGAATATTGTCGAAAATCAGAGACATTTACTGCCAATTTTTGCATTTCAAAATTTGTGACATCTGACACGGATATATACAGTCTTGCTTTCATTAATATAAATATGGAAACTATATCATGGATGGGAAGAACTTGTAGGTAAGGATTGATAAAGCCTAAGTTTAATTTCTTTAGTTGTTAAATCAGGAGATTATTAAGTATTCATGATTTGAGTTGTTTACTTGTCGATTGACTTTTTTCAGCAGGTGCTCAAATAGACGAAATTGTAAGCGAATGGATTCAGAGCTCCTTACTGCATGCGATACAGTCTGTAAAATAATTAGCTTTTGTTTTAGGTCTTTCAGCTAGTATTTAAGTAGTTAGTTT
This sequence comes from Setaria equina, assembly GCA_003012265.1. NCBI lineage: Eukaryota > Metazoa > Nematoda > Chromadorea > Rhabditida > Setariidae > Setaria > Setaria equina. The sequence goes on along the minus strand of PQVD01000734.1, from coordinate 111,240 downwards.
TCTTCTAGTAATACCAAAAGGAGTTCCTTACTCAATGGCAGATCGCTGATCGCATGCCTTTCTTAAAGTAATTTGATGAAAGCGAAACTTTTGCTTGTAAGATAGTACTACTCTTTTCTCAAGGTTTCGGTAGTATATATTAACAAATACTTGAAAGGGAAGTTAATTTGTGGCACAAACCTCAATATTGAGTGTTTTATACTCTCCATACCATAAAAATTTATTGTAGCTGTCTAGGACCTCCGAAATAGTCCCCATTGGTAATATTCTTTGTGAATAGATCGGATTTTCAGAGAATGGAAGATCTGGCAAATTATCCTGCAAAAATTATGTTTGAGTGTAATATTTTATATAATGAAAATGAATGTGTTTTAGTAGGAACTAATTTGTAGTTTTTTTCAGAAAAATTTTATATTTTTCAAAAAAAAAAAAAAAAGAAAAGAAAAAGGAATTTTAAACAAACAAGGTTAAATGCTCTTCTGATACGTAAATGGTTGTTGAGAGTTCTGCTAGCGGTTTCAACAATATCCTTCTTTTTCTTCAGGATCCTTTCACTTGCTAATACGAAACGATAAATATTAAAATCTTTGTCAAACTGAAAACAAGATTGAAATATGGCTAAGAAGTCACTAATCCCTACTGGTGGTAAACTTTGTTTTTAAATGAAGAAAAAATAAAATAAAAATTCCATACCCTGTTAGAGAAAAGAATAAAATTGTTTCGGATTTCATGTCAGGAAGATAAAAGAAGTAGTTGCTAACTCCTTCACATTGTTCATTTCATTAGGATTCTTTTTTCCAGTTGTAAAAATTTACGATTATCATTTTTCGTTAAAATACGAAAAAGTTGCTCACATTAGGATGTATTGGTTGAGTAATTTTCAAGCGCACTTCATCTACCAGTTTCTTGGATTCAGCGCTCAGTTTTTCTCCAAAATTTGTGCTTATACTTCTTGTCATCTTTCTGAAGCAAAAAATTTCATTTAGATGACAGGTTAAGATGTTTTACTGCATTAAAAGAGAGCGCTCTAGCGTATGTAGTGAAGAACCTAATTCTAATTCTGATTACCAAAGATCAAGTCCAATTGCATATTAAAGAAATGAAACTCAACATAGACTTCCATTCTGTAAGAGAGATGAGAACTGTGGATTTTTTACCTTATAATTATTTGAATAAGAGTTTTCTATCGGTTCATATAGTTGACCTTGAATTTTTATTATCACGTGAAATTTCAGTAATATTTGATGTTCACATCGTATTTCATTTTCAAAATATTTCAAAATAACTACTCCTCACATAACTTTGTACCTGAGAGAAGGTTTCTATAAAATTGAATAAGACTATTAATTGCTTAGATCTGGAAGTAACCTCGCTAAATATTACCCTAGGAGCACATATAGCACACTTCTTTCATTGAGGCAGATCACTTATTTATTTATTTCTAAGTTCCTCTTCCAGAACAATCCACTTATCATGGAAGTTAATGACCTAAACTGGAGTGATTTCAAGGATGAAAGTTCGAAAAATTTCTAGTTGGAGATAGTTCAGTAAAAGCCTTGAAAAAATGTGAAATACTCCAAGAATATTGTATGATGGTCAGCCATAGAAATACGGAAAATGATCGCGATTGAAGGAAATGATAAAGAGCCGGTTTTGTAGGGCATGTAACAAGAGGAGAGACAAGTAAGCAGTTCCGAAAATGGGCTATTATCGATGGGTGAGTTGAAAGGTGAGTAGAGTGGGTGACATACAAATACCCCGCTCCTGTAAACGGTGTGCCACACATGAAGGGAAAGGTAGCATGAACAGTATCTCACCTACTCTATTCACCTCATCTCTCCATTTCACAAGTCTCTACCCATCCCTTAGGTTTCACAAATGTAAAGTGCTACTGTCTAGTTGGATGACAATTTTCAGTTTTTTACGATCATTGATTAAATTAAATGGAATGCACCTTTTCATACAGTTGCAACTTTATAGCTAGATATGAGCTAAAAGCTAAACAATAACAACCACAAAATACAATATGCGAAGATGTTTTTGAGGAGAATTTATCGAAAATTGTATAATGAAGGAAGCATGCATACCAAATGAATGAACGATGTGCTTCATATATAAAGCATAAAATACCTCAATGAAATGAAATGAATTTAACTGTTTAAAATATGAGCTTAAAGTATGAAGATTCGTCCTGATCTCGATGCTAATTTATAATTTTACTTAGCTTTCAACGGATAAATAATTTGTTGGCATTTTTCTAGGCTTATGGTTTAGATTTGCCCTTTGCCCTCCCGAAATGATTTCCTTCAGATCTTTTCCTGCCACAACTCTTCATCCTTCCCCCTGAACAGTAGCAGAAGAACCTAATAGAAAGATTAAACACAATCGATCTAATGATGTGTATTCAGTGGTAATGAAAGATCTGTTATCAATTGGGTTACAATAAGTTTTCGTGTCAAATAAATTCATGTGTTGTTCGTGATGGTGAAAACGTCAGCATTTTGTTACACTTCTGTTGTATCCATCCGTCCTTTCGTTCATTAATGACTTCTAATTCATCTCTACATCTCTAGTTCATCTGACATCCCTGTTTGAGTGGAAATATTCGGGAACAAAAAATCCATGCAATTTCTGGTTTAATTACTATCACAGAAATCATTCCTTCGCTATCTCATATTTGTTCTATAAAATATTGCAAAGTATTGAAGAGAAAAGAATGGAAAGAATTCACAAAGTGAAATTATCCAAGTTAATAAGCAACTTTTATGCTATCTCTTGTTTCACCTTTTCTCCCTCTCTTCCTATAGTTCAGATGAATATTCGTATCGCTTCAGTTTATTATTAAAATATTTAAGCTGACCAATATTACACCACATTATAATTCATTTTCATATTTTATTTGGTAATGCAACCATATTCTCTTAATTAATTTGAAGATACTCTGCTCTTTTTCTAGAACAAGATTGATAAAAAAATTTCTAAAGAGATTTTACCCATTGCTATTTTAAAAAACATTAATGAAGGGGGAAAAAAAAGAAGTTTCTTGATAAGACAGGAAGTAGAAGTTTCATTTTTTTTTTTTTTTTAAATTGGGATTTGGGAGAAAGTCCTTTCTCCATGAAAGATTAAAAATATTTATATGACCAATGTAAAACTTTACCACTTCATTCCTAAACGGAATGAATCGATGTTCAAACTGAATGAATTGGTAAAATCACTTTCAGGAAGAGTTTATATGTTTTTTCTTTTACTGAAAAAATATTTTGTGAAATGATGAATTGTTAATTGATTCTGAGGTTATTTTAAGGCAACATTCATTTTTTCCCTTTTTATTTACATGAATAATTGTCTTTATTGATTTGATTCATTTCTTGGAACTGTAAATTTTCTCGCAGGGTAATTATTCATACTGGGACTTTTCATTTTCAGGATGAACGTGAAGAATGCTTAAAGAAATTCTGTAATCAAAAAATTGAAGTAAGCGGTCTGGAAAGTGCTGTTGAAACAACAGGAAAATGTTCTATAAATGATTTGAAAAGACTGGCGAAAAGAATTGTTTTAGAATCAAAAGTGAATGGTATGTATTCATCATTACAGATTGTTAAATTGTGATTTTGTTCAACCTTAAATTTTATTTTACTTTTCCATCTGACACCGCAAAATTAGAAGATTTAGTAATTTAAAATGATTTTAGTGATCATCAATTTGTCATAATTTATTTTTGCCACAGGGCATGAAAAAATTATATGGGATGATGTACAGCAAGCACTTTGTGGATTCCAACCAAATGCAGTGCCAATCGAGCATCAGAAATCAGTTGAAATGGATAAATTGCAGTGGGATGATGTTGGAGGATTGAAAGATGTAAAACAAATCCTTACTGAAGTTTTTATTTGGCCAACAAAAGTTAGTTTTCTATTTGGATTTATTTTTTTAAAAATTTATCTTTCAAGTCCATTGAATTAGAATGGAATTAATGAAGTCAAAAAATATCCAATCTTTATTCACTCATTACTCGTTGGAATATATTACTTGCCATAATAATTAGATTAATAGTTTCGAAATCCGTAACCAGTCAGTGAGCAAAGAGAGTGGATCTCCTAAATCTTATTATTATTTTTGCAAGTATCCACTGCTGTATCGTAATAGTTCTATTCGTCTTGGCCGTGGTGTACTGCTGCATGGACCAAGCGGATGTGGAAAAACACTTATCTGTAAAACTTTGGCAGCACAGTGGCATTTCAATGTTATATGTGTCAAAGTAAGTTATTTATTTTTCTTAACTTTTTAGAATAACTATAAAATAAATAGCCTTAAAACTCAAGAAGGAAAAAGTAGTACTTGGGTCTTAATTCTTCTTTTACAGTTGAAATTTTGCCTTTTTTAAATCTCTTTAGCAGTGAATTTACACCTTTAACCCTTTATTTTCGTAAAATTTAAAGAATTTGGAATTCCTCCCTACCAATAATGAATTTGTAAATTTTGGAGTATCTGTGTTTTTGAATTTTAAATTATAAAGAAAATATCGTTTTCATCTTCAGGGACCGGAATTACTGTCAAAATTTATTGGTGAAAGCGAAGAAAATGTTCGAAAAATTTTTGGTTGGTAGGTTCATTATCTTGATTACAGTAATGTTCCTACACCAAATTAGTTTTTAAAAAATTCAAAAATACTTTACAACCATTTTTCTAAAATTTCCACTTTTTCAGTAATTTTCAAAATTACGGAAAACTAAAATTTTTTTAATTAAAAATTTTAATTCCACGATCTTTTGAAAACTTAAAAATCTTAGAGTTTTTTTTAGCAGTTTTAAAATTACCATTACATTTTTGGTCATAAATTTGTACGCTAGGTTCCATGTAGAATACTACAACATTGTACGAGACGGATATAAAAGTGATAGATAGGTTTTTCGATACTAAATACAAGTATTATATTCCTTTATTTTTTTCTCATTCTTAGTTTTAGTGCTCGTGCAACAAGTCCTTGTCTGATATTTTTCGATGAATTTGATTCACTGGGTCCAAAGCGTGGTGAAAGTGACACAGGGGTTTCGGATCGTGTGGTGAATCAGTTGCTGACAGAACTTGATGGAGTCGAAAAACTAGATGGTGTGTTTTTTTTTACCTTTAAAATGCACCTGTGACACATCTTAAAGGCATATCTTTTTCCCTTTCGCACGTGAATCTAAATTTTTGCCTGCTTGTAACATATAAATTACTGTATCACTGCAAATGGCATAAAATATGCTACAAATCACACTTGTTTCAGGAATTTTCTTATGAAGAAATTTCATTAGCTTTTGCAGATGTGTATGTTATTGCGGCCACAAATCGAGTTGATTTGATTGACGGTGCCTTATTACGACCAGGCCGATTTGATTATATTGTTAAGTGTGAATTACCCAAGAAGGTGTGCTTTTTCGCCATAAGTCACCATCAAATCTATCTAACATACAGCTTACGGTTTCATTTTCCTTCTTGGAATTACTTTTTTTTTATGCATTTAGCAAAAAATGTTGTTCTTGTAGAAAAACTTGTAGTTTGGAAATTGTAAAAAAATATTTTTTAGACTATAATTAATTGTTTAGTCGTGATTTAAATTCGGATTTTATTTTGTTATTGCACTTCCTGTTATCTGTTCTACCCTTTTCCCAGTGAGAGATGGTACTGGGCATTTCATTTTCATTGCGCCGTTTGTGGAATACTGGCAGAGAACTTCAATCCACAGCCAAAAAATTCATGCAGTTCAGTGAAGTCAGTGTGACATTTAAATTATTTGGAAAAGACGAGAATGATTTATTAGTCAGTCAGAAATGAAGTAATTGCACTGTTTTATATTTCCAATAGGAAATCATCAACCAAAAAATTTAGGAGGATCGAAAATCAATTTTGGAGATACTTTGTCGAGGAGTGAACTCGGAAAATGTTGATTTTGAAGTGGTAGCAGAGACAACAGATGGTTGGACGGGTGCTGACCTGAAAGGCTTAGTGACAAATGCTCAATTGATTGCTCATAAGCGAATAAGTGGAGCACTTGGTGCCAAAGGTAGGCGAGTTCTTTGATCCAAAAATTTGGATAATTTCTGTATGATGTTGATAAAGTTCTCATTTAAAAAAAAAAGTGTGAACTTAAAATTTTTTTTAAAGGAAAGCATAAATTCGATAGTAATTTACTTGCTTATAAACTGAGTTATAGTAGACAGAGTAAGTAACGGATTTAAATTGAATAAGCTGTAATTATAACAGTTATACTTGTATTTCTGCCTTTTTATATTTTAAAACGATGTTCTCTAATAGACTATCAGTTGCAAAATACAGTATATTTTGTATATTTTTAGATGTTGATTTGAATGAAAATACGAAGTATACCCTCTGTGAAGAGGATTTGTTGCTTGCAATAAAGGAATCGCGACCGAACAAGAACAGAAGCTATTCCGATTCAAATAGGAAATCTTGCATATCGGCAGGAATGCTTACTACTTTAGCATAGTTTTCGTCTTTTTTTTTGAAATAAAATCATTTTTATTGGTTCACTTATTCATATACTTCTACTAGAAATGCTATTTTTTAAAGCCTTGTTTTGTTGTTTTGTTGATATATATATTTGCTGTGATTTAATTCCGTAAATATTTTTTGACAATACCTTATTCATTGCACTTCTTACATTATCATCATATCATTATTCGTCTTTTGTTTCTCGTTAAAATTATTTGTTGGTTTGATAGTTTTGTGATATTCAACTTTCTTTAAGCTGCATTTTCAAATTTCATTAACACTACTGACAATTATTTATATTTATTATTGAAATACGAACCCTCTCGGGCGTCCAATGTGCCTTTGGATACAGTGCTCCATTTTTCGATATGTTCAGCATGCTTCATAAACTTTTTTTTTTATTATATACGAAGTATTAAATACTAAAAAAAATCTCATGAAAGTTTTTCATCGATTTTTTTTTTTTGGTAGCTCATCCTACTTATCTACCGGATTTCTTGTTTGCTTTTATTTGTGATAAATATATCGGTGTAAAGAGATACTGTCATTCCAATAGACTGCATAATTCAAAATCGTGTAAAGTTTCCCTTCATTTATCGGTAATCCATACATCATCTAGTTTCTTTTGGCACAGCAAGCATACCTATTATTAAGTTATGAAGCCAGAATAATTTATTATCAATGTAATCTCTTTTAATGAAGCACCTGACAGTAAAAGTAAAATGTCGTTGATGAAATGGAAGCTAGATTTAACGAGTGTTGGGACGAAGACTGTAAGTCGTACGCTGGATTCATCCTTAAATCCACCTGGTTATTCTCAAGCTGGAACTACCGTTCAGCAGGTTAGTTTCGCAAACTTTTTTTTTTGTTAAATGTTCAGTGAAAAGTTAAACTGCTTTCATACTAAGACTTGCTGACCTTATTATAAGTAAAGGAAAGATTTGGAAATTAAGGGTTTACAGGTAGAACAGAGTGGAGACAGTGTGCAAACGCATCATTTGATGAAAAAGCGTGCTTGGGATATGGCTTTACAACCTATCAAAAGTTTGCCGATGAATTTGTTCATGATGTATATGTCCGGTAATACGATTAGTATATTCCCTATTATGATGATTGCGATGATGGCTTGGCGTCCTGTTAAAGCACTAATGAGTGTTAATCCAGCATTTAAGCCGCTGCAGGTTTTTTTTTCTTCTTTGGTCTGTAATATTTTTGAATTCCAATAAAATTGTAGCATTTTAAAGTGATTACTCAAATTCCAGTAAAGACGAAATTCTAAGAAGTACTCCTCGTATTATAAGCACGTAAATCCACATCATAAATATAATGGCGGGTCAAAAGTAAAACTTTATTTGTAATTACCAAACTTTCCTCATATTCTAGCTCCATGAATTGCATGCAGTGACAACGGAACCACTTTTTCTTACTGAAATACTTTCATTTGATTAGCGCCTTTTTTTTTTAAATGCAGTAAT
>PQVD01000734.1:92614-103239 GCA_003012265.1 Setaria equina | reverse complement strand
AATAAAAGCAAAATTCAGCTAAAACTTGGGTTTTTGTTTCAAGTAAACAGTTTATGTTTTATTGAGAATATTATAAGTAAATGTTTAGGACGAACATATGGGATCACTTTTGCTACATAAATTGGTTTTCGTGCTTGGAAATATGGTAGCAGTAGCAATGGCCCTTTATAAGTTACACAGTATGGGATTGTTGCCAAATCATGCATCTGACTGGCTTGATTTCCAGTTACCGCCTCAACGAATGCAGTATTCTCTTGTTTCCGATTCATTTATCACATAGTATTCATTATTCTTTTCTGTTTTTTAAATGTAATATTTTCAAATAAAGCAGAGTTATCATGCTAATCTGATATGATTCAATTATTTTGTTGGTGCTCATTGTTTTTCACCACTGATTAAATGGTATAAAGTTACTCACTTTGTTTCCTTATCCCACTATTCGTTGCTGTTTCTTTTTTTTTTTTTTTTTTTTTTTTTTTTTTTTTTTTTTTTTTTTTTTTTTTTTTTTTTTTTTTTTGCCAAGGATTTTATGGTGCTTTCCATTTTCATTCTGTGGAGAGTTCTGAAGTTCGAGTTTATTTTGAAATTTACAGAAAAAATTGTGCACTGTATTGAAAGGATTTTCACTGGATAGCTTTTGACAAGAAAAGTTTTGGGCAGAATATCTTGTTCAAAATTAAATTATGATGATCGATGGTCGACTTCATCAGGAACACGGTAGAAAATTGAATGTATGGAAAAACGGGTGCGACGAAAAAGCAACGTTTGACAAAAGAGCAGAATACATTGGAGTGAAATTTAAGTGCTTTAGGTACATTTTTATCTACTGCTGATATCGTGCTGTTTGTGCTGTCAGGCATAGATTTTCTCGTGTTAGTCAAATGAATATAAGAAAGAGGCGATTCTTATCAGTCAATATCGATGTTGGAAAGATACGATAAGGGGAACATACACTGCTCGTTCATTGAAGAACTCTTGAACAAAGGTAGAATGTCGATATGATCAGATGACAGTTTCTTGCCTAGCTGAGTTACAAATTGTCTCTTCTTTCTATCGCTGCATTAAATTGAACATATGATATGGTGTCGGCACAAGGTGGACTGCCTTTATCAATTCATCATATTGAATTTTATGTTTCTAATGCTCTACAGGTTCGGTTTTACTAATTTCTCCCAATTCAGTTATTTGATTTAATTCCCGATTCCAATGACTAATTTTTTTTTTCATAACTTTACGACACTTTAACTTTTCCATTTTCAGTGAATGCTACTTTTAAATCACAGCATTTTAATATAAATGATTTAAATTAGTTGCAAAATTCTCAGTTTTGATTACTGTTTATTTATTGTAACAAACATTGAATATAAAAAACTTCAGAGTTCCTATTGGTATTGCATTCATTTTGGCTTTCAATTATTTGCCAAGAGAGAAAATGCTCAATGGAGCAGTATAGCCATTCGCAATAGAAGTGTAAGCTTACAAAATGTAATTAAACAGTAGATTGAATAGTGTAATAAATAAATTTTATAAAAGTAGTGAAGTATCGTAATATATAAAGTTTTAAATACTTCTATATTTCCTTAGGTCATTTTCATCTTCACGACTTGCAAGGTTCACGATGAAGATTTCGTGAAACATTTAACTGCCCATGGGGACTCCGTCAGAGACGTAGCATTCCTCACTGATGACATCGATATCACTGTTAAGGTTGTTTGTCTAGTTGCATTTAATAATGTATCATCTCAATGATAGCAAACTATTACAGTGAAGACTTACAAAAATATCAATTTAACATGAAGCTTTTAAATAAATCTATAAATGCCAAACTTGGTCTTCCTTCAAACTAGCGAAAGTTCTTTCATTCTCTGTTAATTACTTCGTCATCAATATTCTTTACTAAGCTTTAAAATTCACCCATCTACCTGAAGATTTAAATTGCAGAATGTAGTTAAAAATGATGGAATATTGATAAGGCCAATTGAGGTTGTTGCTGATAATGATGGTTTCATTAAAGTCGCTGTTATTGGTTTGCCGGTATGGGTATAAATTTTTTTAGAAAAATTTTTTGGTTCTACTAAAATTGGTTGAAAAATGTATGTCTCTTTCAAATAATTCATGCTTATTACAAACGTTATCCAATATTTCTGTTTTCACAATTGAAGCTAAGATTAAATTCAGGATTGTAATGTGCGTCATAGCTTATTAGATCCGAAGACATATCGAGGTTTCTTCTTGCCAGGATATGAAAGAAACAATTGTAACAACTGTCTTCTAACTTCATTGTGAGATTTCTTTTGAAATCTTTTCAAGTACACTTAGAGTATAGATTGGGAAGATACTTCTTCCCTTTACTGATTAGATACTTTTTAAATCTCATTCAGTCGAATGTAGACGATAGAATGAAGAGCTGAAAGACTGAAAAACAAGGAAGAAGAGTGTATTGATAAATGAATCGTGGAAAACCGAAATTGACGAGTGAATCACAACACACTTCATTTTAATTCTGCATTTGTCAAAAATTTGATTTTAGGGAAGAAATACCAATCACTTCAGTTGATCACTTTGTAATCAACTATCCGACGAATTTTTTGCAACCTTGTTCGCGTTACTATCTGCAAATATTTGATTTTGAAGAAATATGGTTCGTTTATAAATCTAAAATCTTTCAATGTGTTGCAATACATTTGGCCAATTTAATTGAAACTGTATTGTGCTTTCAAAAATTTGGGAAAGAAATCCTAAGCAAACATTTAGTGGAATTTAATAAATAACTCGAGATCATGCTGCTTCTAATTTCATTTATATTATCTTTAATGGTCATAAAGTACTGTTCCTTTCAGTCCAGTTTTTTTTCTCGTTTTTTAACGAGAACTTTATAATTCGCTTCAGGTCGGCTGATGATTCAACACTCAACTCGAGCTATTCGGCTATGAAAATTTTTTTGATGGGGAATAGATCGAAAACAATACAGATAGGCCTGGCTGAACCAGTCTCGAAGACTCCACGAATGCGCAGTCAAATACAGGTAAGCTCTTGAAAAGAAACATAAAATTTGAGTAATTTACAATCAGAGTTACAGATGCAATTTGAATGTTAGTGTGTCACAAATATGAGCAACTAAACTTCTTACTTCTTCGCTTCCACATATTAAATAGAACTTTTTAATCGCTTCTCAGGAGTTTCTGGATTACAACGGAGGTCCTGGGGTGCAACATATAGCTTTCCTAGTGGACGATATCACCAAAACAGCTGAACGAATGAAACGCAGAGGTGTTAAGTTCATTTCTGTTCCAGATGAATACTATGTCGATCTCGAAGCACATCTTTCCTCCTCCTCAGTGAAGCTCCCAGAGAATTTTCAAAAGGTTTGTTAGTTTCTTATTAAAGTTGTTTTCATCTTTTTTCATTCATTTTTACTTACATTTCTCATAATCAACATTATTAACTGCGAAGATTTCATTCTAGATCAAAGAGCTCCGAATTCTGATGGATTTTGATGAAAATGGATATTTATTACAGATGTTCACTCAGCCAGTCCAGGATCGGCCTACCCTTTTCTTTGAAATCATCCAACGAAATAATTATTCTGTTAGTGAAAAATGATTTTTACTTCTTTGTTTAAGTGGAATCATTCGATCGCTGAAGTGACGAACTTTTTGACAAAGTGAGTTGCTCTGAGAAGGCTGGTAATATATACAGAAAAGGAATATGAAATCAATTTTACAAAATTGGATTTTATTCCTTATTCTTCGAAATGAATCGCAGATGAAATTTTCTCCTCTCGCAACTCCATTAAATGTCAGTAAAGTCTAAGGTGAAGCAAAGATTTCGCATCAAATATAATCTGAACAGCTTTGAGTACGCCGGCAGGAATTGTTTCATATTTATTTAAATGGTTTGGACTTCAGCACAGCAGAAATTAATTCACAAGGTGTTAGTATTAAAAAAGAGGATTCAGGTCATGAGCTTGACCTGAAAATTAAATAGTTCTCCTATAATTCGGTTACTTACAAGTACAAAACATAATTCTTTTAGGGTTTTGGTGCTGGCAATATAAAGGCATTGTTTAATGCAGTGGAGAAGGAACAGGAAAAACGTGGAACTCTCCAGTACGATTTGTGATCCTTATTACCATTTCACAGCATGCCAAGGTTAAGTGACGAGTCAAATTTTGATTTGAGATATTTAGTGGATTTTGTTTCTAAATAAAGTTTAATTTTAAGATACTCATGATGACAGTTACCCTCTCTGCTTCTGTTGAAGGCTCAAATTTTACTTTAAATGCCATCTTGTCGCCCATTAAAAGCAATTAATAACTTACTAACTAGAATTCCACAGACTCATCTCGTATTGTTTCTTAGTCGATTTTATGGTTGAATAAAAACAAGATAATGTGTCCTTACATCGGAACAGTGCGAAAGAAGTTTAGTGCGAAGCAATGAAAAAACTTCGCAAAATACATTAGTATATGAAATATGCTTCACAAAGCAAAATTTTATTGTGGCAATCTGCTGAGCATATGTCTCATTTAGAAAGGGCCAAATTCTATTTAAAAACTTGGCCAAATGAAATTAGCTAAATTTAATTATTTAAAGATGGATAGAAGACAATATCTACACTCCTATGCAAGATATCTATTCTTCTTCAACCTCAGAAGTGCATAATTTAAGTCAGTGCAACAAGGAATCCTATACTGTACCACAATCTGACACAATTTTGAATGATCCTTGAGGTTTCTTACTGGATTTAACGTTTTCAGGAATAAAATATTGGGCCGTAGCAATTTCAGCGTCGTTTATTATTTGTCTCGAAATTTTACTTTGTCTTGATTCTTCATTTGTAGTCAGGGGAACGATCCTTTTCTCAGCTTTGCACTTTGCAGTCTAGTTAGTGTTTGTAGATCTAGGACTGTGCACTCTATAGTGTAGCTAATGTGAATTTAGAGGTGGTTATGTAAGCTTGCTTGCCTTTCTGGGTTATATGTGTTAACTTTTCACTTTTCTAATGATATTGGATTTCATTTTATTTTGACTATATCAATACCTCATTCGTTGTGGCATTCAAATTTCCCGGGTTTTCTCGAATTTTCTGTGATGCAAAATGTGGTAAGTTTCGATCGGAGATTAATGTACGACTTGATGAAAGAGTATAAGTTCTCGTAGTAGCAGTGAACAGATATTTTAGGTTGTTGTAAACTTAATCGCAAATTTAAAGTTTTGGAATTCGGATGGGAATTGTCATTTGGACAAAGCCGGTTCAGTTGCAAAAACCATCAAGATGCGAATGTTTGTCCGATTGTCCCACTATTATGTGAGGTCAATACTCCTGAATTATCGGAATTGTCTGTGCAGATAGTTGGTAATGTAAATTAAGGGATCTTCCTCCTCTGTAAGATAATCTGAAGTAGGGCATATCTCCTGTTGGTGTCTGGATAAGACGTTCTCTATATTAGACTCCTGAATTTGTAATCGTAAAGATGAAACGAATGGCAAAAAAATCCTTGGTTACACCTTCCTTATCAGTTCCTTTCTGAGAGTGAAAAAACTGAGCAGGTAGCTGGTAAATACCATCATGCTTTAAAATAATTTGTTTATCTTCTTCCACCTGTTATCGAATTCACAAATACATTCAGTTGACAATCTCCTATAGTCAAGTAAAATTATGGAGATGGAAAAATCTTCGCGAACAAGAAAAGGAAGTAGCTTTTTCCTAAAGCGCGATGTTTAGAGTATTACCGAATTTCCGGACTGAGTTGGCATCTTGCGTGAAATCATACCCAAGTTTTTCATTTATTGTTTTTGCCACTATTCAGTTGTTTGCGGTAATAAAGACAGGAATACTGATAAAGCTATCAATGCTTTGTTGTACAAAAATGTGATGGCCGTCCTGATGAGCCTCCCCCTCCTTACACATTGTTCTCCTCAAACGTAGTTATTTTGTCAAGTTGCTGTATTAAGCGGTTCACAGTGATTTCCTAAAGCATTATTTATTCTTCTGATTTCTTTTCCGTTTTTAATTTTTTTTTTTTTTGAAAAGACAAGAGCGAAATTTCTACTTCATTTCGTACTTTTTCCTGTATTAAAAAAATTTTTTTCAAGTACAGAAAGGATCTACAAACAGCGCCGAAGCAGCAAAACTATCATTAACATGTGCGTCACTAATTATTCAACGCATTTGATGATTCCAGTGTCGCTGTATCGCTGATCAGATTTCATCACTGCATCGACATTATTCCGTAAATTTCCATTTTTATCTTTGCATGCTTCATCTTTGTAATTTGTGTGGCATGAATTGAGCTCAGCATTTCAAAAGTAATTTTTATTCCTTTTGCTAAAGTCTGTCAAATAATGTCTATTTATTATTTTTCTGCTAATATCTATAGTTCTAAGATTAAGTCGAATTGCCATTTTTTTGTTTTCCTATTATTCTATTAATACTTGGCTATTAATAATACTATTAACATTGGTGTTGTTAATACCTATTAGTATTATTAATATTAACATTTAGCAAGTTTCGGCAGTTAGCATACAATGAATGAGTTACCGTGCATTTTCTTGGTTACTTTTGAGTGACAACTTTTCTGGAGAGAAAAAGAATATTTAACATTTCTAAAAAGCTCACTTTTATTGTAAATTGTAAAAATCCTTAACTCTTATTATTTTTGTTCAAGATTGCATTTGTTTGCACGAAAGTCTCGTTTATAAGACAAGTGAGGTTCCTTATTTATTATATAAGAATTTACGTTCGTGATTTTTTTTTTTTTCTTCTATTGATATTTTCTATAGACTTCGACTTAGATTCTTATGAAATTTAATTCCTGTGACACTATCAGCTCCAAATAAGCGTTCTTTAATTCATTCAGGCCTAGTCGAGCATAATTTTTTCAGCTCTGCCAGTTCAATCAATCGGTGATTCAATCAATCAAGCAGTGATTCATCCATTTATATATCAGCAGCAGGAAATGGGAATTTTTGGGAGGTGAGGTGATGAGAGAAAAAAATCTAGATTAAAATTTGGAAAAATTTCCAAGATTTATAGTGAAATCTTGGTGTGAGGCTTCTTGCAGTGCTGAAAACTTAACTTGTAGTGTAGGTAACCAACAGATTCTTATTTGGATCTACTCACAAGCTTTAAGCCTACTGGCTATTGATCTTCTTAACCTCAAGTATCCTTTTTTACATTTATAAGTATGCATTTTTTTTCCTTCTTATTCAGCGTTCCACTATGTCGTACGATTCGAAGTGGGCATTCCATAAATTGAATGTATTTTATTAGGTAATTGTTGTAGATTCTTCGAGACCACTATAAAAACAATGGATTCGAATAGTTTATAGGCAAAAAAATTTTTAATTTATATTTTTAGTTATGACTAAATAAATTAGATTGTAAGGAGCTGGAGAAAACGGAGAGGAAGTTGAGTGTTAAAAAATAAGCCGTCACAATCTTAAATTTTCATGACTCGGTGAGAGTCGTCATAAGATAGTCAAACAATCACTTCGTAAATACAGTTGTTGGGAATAGAAATTACAATTATTATGTTTTCTTTTCCTTTGTTTAATAGTTCTGAAAAGTTCTTTATTTTTGCGACATAAACGCGAGCTGTCGAAATTTGCTGGTGTAATTTTGAATATTTTTCTCGGATATATTTCATTGTTTTAGAGAGCCTACTATCGGTAATTCAAATCTGACGCAGTCTGATATTGATCGCTTGCTTGATTTAGACGAGTGAGTGAAAATTTTTCGTTTCTTTGGGATAAAAGTTAGTTTGGAAGAAAATCATGCTTTTTTTTCATAAGCAGAATTTCTGATACGCGTAGTGTCGTAAATAACTTATATATCGTGAATGATACGTGTGGAGATGGTGCGAAAGAATGCAAGGAACATTCTTATCTTCATTTTCAAAGTCTTTCACTATTGTTCCTGATGAAACTTTTTTTTCAGCACATATCGTACAGATTATACCTACGTAACATCGTAAGTTCTTACTCCTTGGCAAGTATTTTCCGATTAGTCACAAGACAATTTATTGTTGCTTGTTTTATGTCTATGTAAAGAAAGAAAAACTGGAATCTTTAGCTTTGGAACGACCAACCAATCTACAAATTATTTTCTTCCGGAAAAGTAACCATGAATGATTATTTGCTAGGGATTATATGTTTATCTTTTTTAAGCAAAAGTTACCGGCTAAATGGTTCAGATGATTATGAGAATCCTCGTATGTCGAGATTGCCTCTAAGTTATTACAGACGGAAGTGGGCATTCGAAAAAGCACGGAAATGTGAGTTACTGTTGCGTCATTTTGAAATTCTACGGATATCACTTTTTTTTAATAAATATTAAAAAATTGCAGGTTTCCATTAAAACATAGAAAGTAACGATATCGTTTATATTACACTTATTGCAACACTTTGTTTTTATTCGGCGATCCTATATTTTTATAAACATTTTTAGTTGGTTTACTCTACTATACATACTTTTGCGCATGCGATTTTGTCAGGGAATTAATCCCAAGACCTATAGCAATGATTCTTGATATTATTACCAATATCTTACGACTCGTCTTCCGTTGTAAGTTATTGATTGCCTTTCTTTTTTGCCTTTTCGAATTACAATTGTTTTATTCTGCTCAAAACATCAAGGATCTATAGGGAAAGGATCGCTCCATTTATTTGAAATTTGAGCTTCTTTTTATGGAACAGATTCTCATCTTGATTCTGTACATTTGAAGTTTTAAGACTTTCTGATTTTTGAGGCTTGTGGTATATCATCAATGGAATATTTCCAAATCCAGAACGTTTCGCAGATACAAGGGAAGTATGGGTGGGACCATCATTGTGTGAGTTTATTTAATTTCAAGACAGAAACAGTTTTGTATTTGAGGAAAATGAGTCCTTTTCTTTTCTTTTTTTCTCGACTTGACATTTTTTGAAATCCTATATTTCAATAAACGGTGAAGCTTCGGAATGATTTCTTGCAATCATAGGGTTTGATGACTATATGTAATGCTTTACTTTTCTATATTTTTATATCACTGATCGTTTAAAATATATTTTTTAAGATCTTCAAGGAGAAAGAGACAACATAAAGGAGTACATGAGACGAAAGAGAGTTCGTTTTTGTGATTTTCTTTCTTTAATAAATTTCTTACCGTCATTGTTAATGTTTGGCACTCTTGGTGGTTCTTCGTACCTAACATCTGGGCAAAACTTCCTTTTCATATTATTAATTTTTCAAATTCATAAAGGAGAATATTTTTTTGGTTTTCGTGCAACTTAGGACACTGACTGTTTGTAAATTCTTTAAATAGTTTTATCAGTAGTCTTAAGCTTGTTCTTTGTAAAAAAGGAGAATTTCTTTTCACAATTGTACATTTATTTGAAATTTTTCTACGAAGGAAATAAATTTCAGTTATCTCAAGACCAAAGCCGAGGGTCAATGTGGCATAATGAAACTGCACAATCTGCTTCACTCATTGTTAGACTAGGGCAATTAATTGCTAAAACGATCACACTTGGCTATTATCCTCGTGATGACGTTCAGTGAGTTCTTTATTCTTTTGTTTTTTAGCTAGCGAAACTGAAGACAAACACTGTGATTTCGTCCGAAGTTATTTGATTGGTGGTTTATCCGTTTAAAATGAGTCAGATTTTTGATCACTCATACATGCTTATATTTCTGAAATGTCACCTGACACCAATGCAACTAATTATACTACCTTATTCCTAACGTAATCAAGAACTATTTACCATTTTACATTTTTACAATCTTTAGTCTGGTAGTGTTCCTTACTAAAGATTTCTTTGTTGATTCCAACTTTTTTTTTAAGAAATAGGACACTTATTACAAGACAGAGGGATTTGGATCGCGGTGGTTATGGTGAACGTAAAGGGCACGAGCATTCTTCGTTCAGCTCAGTGTATACATTTTTGTTATTTGCTTCAACTGAAAGTTATCGTTGATTTTTTTTTTTTTTGTCCCTTTCTAGGGTTTCTTTAATTCAAGTCAAGGTATATATTTTGCAACTCAACCTTCAATATAAGATTTTAATATTGTGGAAATATGGCCGCCTTGGGTTTAAATAAAATTGAACTCGTCGTTCTATCATACAATTTTGTTCTGCTTTTGGCTTTTGGCATTTGATAATTATGAGGAATAAAGTTTCAGACACGACTTAACTCATAATGTGCGACGTCGTGTAAGGACAAGGAGTTATGAATATTCAGAAGACCGTGGACGAGAAGTTGACTCTGAACCACTTCGTACTGTAAAACCATCTAAAGGATTATTCAGAGCTTTAATCGGCAAATTATTTTACCTTATGTTTATGGCTTTTCTGTCACCAGTAAAAACTTTCGAATATACTGTCGGAAAAATCTTATGGGTATTGCGCGGATATTTTAGGTGCGTTTATGGACCGCTATTGTTCTGCTTACTTTTGATGTGTTTTTAATAAGTATTCAACTGATTCTAATATTCTTTTGACAAAATTGCTTTGTAAATTAGATACATGTTCCGCGACATTATTTATTTTCTTTGTCGGTTGGGAAGTTTCTCTGAGTACAGATGATTTAACCCCATTTCATTAATGGGAGAAGTATTCCTGTCTGTTTTCTCTTGTTTTTTTT
>PQVD01000734.1:79533-92589 GCA_003012265.1 Setaria equina | reverse complement strand
TTTTTTTTTTTTTTCGTTCTTACTCTACTTTTTTGTTTTCAGTAATCAAACTTATGATCTGCGCAGTCGTACCGTATATAAAAACCCATCACCTGAAGAAGCGTTACCATATACTGATCGATTTGCGAACTTCATATCTGAATTAGTTGCATCATGTTTTGTCAGCGTTTCCACTGTGGTAATGAAAGTGCTCCTTTTGCCGTTCACTGTGTTCTTTTTTATTGCTGGTTACATTTTTGGTTCTAACAGATCGAAGCAGTAAGTTGTCTTTTATATGTTTATATGAAATTTTTGTCTAAGTTTTAACTTCAGCAGATTTGAAAAACTCTCACACATATTAGATCTATAAATTTTTCCTCTCATGTGTAAATTGCAAAAGTTTTCATAAAATTGTTGAGATTAATTCAAGATTCAATAGCAAATGGTAGGGTTTTTTATTTTTCATCTTTAATTTCAGATCCTTGCAGCAAGATGTTGGGACAGTGCAAAATGAATACCGATTATCGTATCGGGTATTTCACTCCATGATCAATCATTTATATTCATGGGCCATGACATCGGTTTCGGTTTTTATCTTCTTACATTCACTGCCATTCTTTATCGCTGAGAGTGTTCGAGAACGCGCAGCTTATGTATTGCTTAACATGTAAATATTATATTCTTTTTGAACGATATGATATGTTATGCATTAAGGAAGTAAGATAAGATCAATTTATATACACACACTTATGAAACGAATTTCCCATCTTTTCGGTAATGCAATTTTAATGTGTTTTCAAATACTTCTGCATTTGAACTAGATTATTTGTTATTTCTTACAGAGGAAGATTTTACAAATACAGTACATAACATCAAACTTTCCTGTTATTTGGAAATAAATAGAGATCATAAATTGCGGGAAATCAGGCTACAAAGTATAATGTGGTGAGAGTGGCTGCATAACTTTTGAGTGTTCAGGTTTTGATTAGGTTTTATTTCTATTAACATGAAAGATTTGCACTTATTTATCATGGCCAATTTTTTTTAACACATATTAGGAAGAAACTGGAAAAGAAAGCGGATTTCTATTCTGGTGGAGTTTCGGAGGAGTACTTCTATATAGCGTGTTTCAATTAGATTCGCTTTTCAAGAGAAAATGGGCAGAGCTTTTGTTTGTTAGTTAAAATTTTATTCAATTCACTTTGTCGGAGTTTGCATTTTGTGCATAGATTTGGTCCAAAAGCAGCACTATGGATCGGTTACGAGGAAGTAAGGCCGGTTAAAAGAAAAGGATTTGCTACCGATCCCCACTCTGTAGCTGCCATAGGTCGACAAAAGATGATCCATACAACAAATAATAAAAGGTTGAACTATTACGAGTGTTGTATATTCCATTCTTTAATTTTTTGTCCCTTGAATTAAGAAAGAATTTAGTATTTGTGACATGGATACTAAATTAAATTTATCCTTTACTAAAATTATTAATCACTACCAATCATGCTGGTCATATAATTTCAGCAATATTTTTTTACAGTCGGCTTCTTCCTACTCGGCGTTCATTAAAGTGCTCCTTGGTGTTTTGGAAATGGTTATTCCCTTTGCTGATCTTCATATTAGCTGTATTTCTTAAGCGTAAGTGCTTACTCTAAACCGACTTTACTACTGTTCTTTTTTCACAAAAAAACTTTTTTGTATGCTACCAAAAACTGTCGGAATAACCTATAAAAATTTTCTTAAGATATTATTTTCATTTTTTTTTATATATGCACTCCAACACACGCATCATCCAGAGGGTGAATATTTTTCACCATTATGTTAAGAATCCGAAATCCAATAATTGGATAATTAGATTATCATTTTCTGAGCTCTTTTAATTTCCTACCGCGCTCAATATTACTTCAGATCGTGCTAGCGAAGATGATATGGTGATTAGTGTGGTGAACTCGCATGGCAAAATTCAAACAAATCTTTTTGATGGTAGGAAATTTTGATCCTGAAACATGAGAATGTAATTTGTGGTAATCGTATAGTGTTAGTTTATGAAATTAAGCATTCCTAATTTGAGAATACCGTAATTTTGTATATTATCGGAATTTAATTTTGAAGAATGTTTTTAGGAATAGGATGGACTCAAAACTTAGAGCATAATCTGAATTTCATGCGCAGACGTGTTTCATATTTTCTGACTCTAATATTCCGTCTCCTCCGTGATCTTTTAATCTGGCCAGCGAAGCTGTATAGTGTACTGATGCGTGCGCAAGGAGTTATTGAACAAATGGTTCAGTTGCCGAATTATGTTTATTTTGCTGGTAGACATTCTTTTCTCGAAATTTATAGCTGAAATAGTTATGTAATTAGTATATTTTCAAAATTTCTTTTATGTGATTATTTCGGTGATTACATACTAACAGTACCAGTTAATTTTTACTTATCTTGTGTCACCCACACTTGTGTATACTGTTATTTGATTCATAGCGTTCATACTGTTTTAAAAATATGCTTAAGCTAAACTACTTCCGAGATTTATCACTTCGCTGAGCGAAATTTCTTTTTCAGGCCAGTCCTTCGGCTCGAAAGCAGTAGCCAATGCATGCAGTCATAATTTCTTATCTAGAATTCCAGGCCAATTGTATATTTTCGGTAACTTTTTTATTTTTTATTTTTACTATAACTTCACTAAGCTATTTTTGAGTCAAAAAATTTCCAACTAATCCAATTTTGTATTATTTAATTTCGCCACAGCTTATAAATTCATTTTAGGAGAATTGATAGTCGTTCAGTTTCTGAAAACTATCAACACCTTAGGCTCTACTGTGTGCGACGTCTTCCGGCAGATGTTCGCTATCTCGGAATGGGTGTGGAGTAAGCGTTTTTAATATATAATTTTTCAGTCCAGAAGTTATTTCTGAGAGTGCCGAGTTTTTTTTTTTTTAAATAATCCCATTCATGGCGGAGTCTTTGATGTGTTCAGCGCACTCCGAAATTCTTTGTTCTTTGGGCTTGTTGCTGCATTCTTCCTTGTTTTTCTCTTATTTCACGAAAGGAATTTAATAATATGGAAATTATTCCTAACTGATTCGTTGTTAAAAACGAATCTAGATGAATCACTTTGTTTCGTTTTGGATGAATGTGATCTTTATTTCATAACTGTGAATCATCTTGATTATACTGGACCCTTGACATAATCAGTTCACTTGATTTTTTACAATTTTTTAGTTGATCATATTTCTGAAATCATTTTGGACATAATCTTGTTTATTTGGAAATTAGTGTGCTCTACAATACAAATCATACTGTCTTCGCCTTCCCATTTCATTTCGAGAATCGCTGATTTTATGCCATTTGTGTATCGAAAAACGGTAAGAGCAGTTTTTCAGTCATATTATAAACGTTTAAACTACTCTTAATTCTTTAATGAGTATTGTGCTAGACATATCACCCAGTTTTCGAAACTGGATAGATGGTTTTAATTTTGGCGATAGTCGTGAACCTTATATTTAGCTTCTCATTCTTTTGTTTTTTTTGGCATTAAGATTTATAGCTCCAAAATTTTTTACAGGGAGATGTAGTTGGTCCAGACAGCATCAATCAGCAGCAATCTGAATGGACTCTGCAGCAATTAAAGCAGGAAAAAGTATTCTTCTAAGTCTATTAATTTGCAGAAAATAAACTCACAGAAAGAAAGCTTCAGATAACATGCTGATACAATTTATAATATGGATCACTGTTTGATATCAAAGATTCAAATTCCAGGAACTGTTAGAATTGAAAGTGTCACAGCTGCGGAGAGAAAATGAAGTAGAAGAAAATCGTCACAAAGGAATACATGAAGCATTTCGACTCGTCGAAAAAAATACTTCTCCACTGTCAACCGATAAACAGTACTGTGTTTTTGTCCCATGTTAAAAAAATTTTTTACGCGTTATAGGTAAGTCATTATTAAAGAGGTACAGTTCGACAGTTTCATAGGTCTTTTCAATAAAATTGACATATACTACACTTCAGGTTACAAAAATCATCAATATTCAGCGGCGAATTATTCCAGTTCAGAAATGATGAAAATTTTGTTAACTATATAGCTGACGTGAGGAAAACTGAAAATGAAGAATTGAGGAAGGTGTTCTTTTTTTACTGAATTTAATTTTATTTACTACTCTATTTTAATTATTCCTTTCTTACTCCCAAATAAAGATGAAATGTAGTAGTAAAGTTTTCTATGAGATTTTCGTAAGCATATGCATAGTCGAATGCCTCCGTCCGTCCGTCTTAGCCATTATCTCAGATAAGAAAACCAACAAAATGGAACCGGGACCTTATTTCATTATTCCATGCACGAGCATTCAGGCATTAGCTCGCACTGAGCATTCAAATTTTCCATGGTAAACTTGGCTGGCGACCCTACCCCAACCGATCAGCGTAATAGAGGGGAAACTGGCAATGTTAGTCTAAGAGCCCAATTCTCTTTTACAGTTTGGATAATTATTCTTGATATTATATCAAAGACTTAAAGATTTGGTATGAAATCACTAAACTTTTGATTTGTAACAGATTTCGTTTGCTTCATCAAAGATGAATTTAGTTGTTAAAATTTCTGTGCATAGGTCGGAATTTAAAATTTCAATCTTCAGTTTCTATTTTAGCGTTTGCTTGATATCGAAAAGCGTTTAATGGAACGATTGGACACTCTATCGGGAAAAATCGAGGACGAAATTGTGCAGAAAATTACTCATACTTCACAGAAATCTGACGTAGGGAGGCTAACTTTATCCAATGTTAATTTTGTATTTTATTCTTGAGTAAACAGAGTCTCTTTTTGTTTACTGTCACTTCTTACTGGTTTTTGCATGTATTTAATATATAACATGTAGCGTACTGCAAAATACTTTTCTGCAGGATGGTCATTTGAGATTCATACGACATGTCTTCTTTTCTAGTATAAGGATTTCCCTACTAATTTGTTTTTCTTTTCAGGAATTGTCGGAACTTTCATCTGCAGTTGCAAATTTACGCAGTCAATTTAACGAAGTACTTTTTTCCTGACTCAAATAAAACTTGAATTGCTCATTTGCTTTTTAATTCATCTGCTATGATTAGTTCTTCTTCTTAGTTCTATTGCAGTAAGTCAAAAAACACAGTTTACTTCACCAAAATGTGCAGTGTGACTTATTTTTTAGCATGAGCACTATAACTTATTATTGAATTTCATTATATCAGATGTCATTATTGATAATTATGTGTTATGGGGTGAATAAGATATCTTTCATGCAGAACAGTTTTTTTTAATTAAAAAAAACTATTCTATCATGAAGTATTTTTCATTATATTTACTGGAAATTGAAGCTAATTTAGCTTCGCTTGGAAAAGGAATCCAAAGTCACACAATTCGCACATTCAGTAATATCGGATGACATAAAACGAAGCGATGATTTGAACATGCTTGAAACCGAGCTTAATAAGATCAGAAATGATCTTGAAAAGGTCGGCATTTAATTCCCTTAAATATTAACATCATAAGGATATCCTTGTCTGAATAGTATATTTATTTATTTGCTTCTCATATTGTTGAGTTTATTTATCTCATAGTTTTGTAATATGAAGACCTGAATTGTTCTGATTCGGATATACACTTGTGTAGGTTAGATAATTTCAGGAACTTTCATTCACTTTAAGTCGTTTTGAAAAAGCTTCACACGAAGAACGAGAAGCATTTCGTCTTGAAATTATGAAAACAATAGAAAATCGAGTCGTTGCTCTTTTTGCAAATCACATAAAAGAAAGAAATGATGTCGACTCAGTGAGTTTTCACGAATTTATTTGATAACTACTTGGATCGAAACTTTGTAACCTGTTAAATGTTATAAATAGTAAGCATCACGATAGGGTAATGAAGCCTTGAATGCAAATTATGGCAGAAGTGGAATCACTGTCTGTGGATGAGAAACGGGGAGTGAATGCTTTTCCAGTATGAATCATAAAATGACTAAATTGACATAACATCGATAAACATGTTGTCTTTTTGGAATCTTTTTTTTAGAAAGCTAAAATAAGTTCTCTTCTTGGACTTTCTGAATCCGATTTCATGGTCATCAAAAAAATGATAGCTGATGCATTGGATATATACGATGCAGATAAGACGGGTAAAGTAGACTATGCACTGGAAAGCTCAGGTGAGCTGTTGATCTCCTCTTAATATTCATTCTAGTTAATAAAAGAAATGCAAATAAAGCAAGTTCTCTGCTTGGGATATGGACAGAATCAGTTATAATTTGTTCTTCATTGAAGAATAAAATGATATTAGTTTTAACAAGTAGGCATGTTTAGGAGCATCTGTTATAAGTACACGCTGTACAGAGCCGTATAAGGAGAATTCACGACTAGAATCTGTTTTTGGAATTCCGCTTTGGTACTCCTCATATTCACCAAGAGCCGTCATTCAGGTAATTAATCTCTTTTATGAAAATACTTTTTGATATCGGTTACTTACCTTATGATGGTTTATTTTAGCATCGTCCATTAGCAGCTGGTGAATGCTGGGCTTTTCGTGGTAAAGGGTATCTAACAATAAAATTATCCCATCCGATTTATGTCACAGAAGTTAGCTATGAACATTTGCATTCGACATTGCACCCAGATGGAGTTTTAAGAAGCGCTCCGAAGCTTTTTCAAGTTTACGTACGTTTTTCTTCATTTCTTTATTAAGAGGTTAGGTCATGGATAATTAACGTAGTATTGGTTATTTCTTTTTTGAAGAGTGGAAGCTTCTATTAGATTTCGGTAATCTTTTGTTTCATGTCCTTGGGCAAGTGGTCTGAACACAATAATTCAATCAATATCTTCTTATTTATGTTTACTGATGTCAAATTAATGAAATACGGATTGAGATATGAATCTGTTAGAGGTAAATTATTCGGGTGGTTTTTTTTTTCAGTCTTACAAAGCAGTTGATGATCTCAAATCGAAATCTTTGATTGGGCAATATGAATATGATATTAAAGGAAGGGCACTGCAAACGTTTCGTGCGCAGGTTTGTTGTCCCAAACTTCTTAAAAAATTTTATCTTTTCAAAGAAATCTGATACAGAAGCAGTTCGTGCACAAATGCGCAGATTATGCGCATTTTCATCCACACGAAATACAGAGAAGTTAAACTCATCATTTGTACAAGTCAGTAAAGATATGAAAGAGTGGTAACGTGAAATATAGTGTTAAGATTTGCAGCCTTTAATGTGCTTCAATTATATTTTTTATAGATCGAGCTCAAAACGCCAGTATCAATAATCGAATTGGTAGTGGAGTCGAATTGGAATTCAGACTATACATGTTTGTATCGTTTCCGTGTACATGGTCGGAAAGCATAGAATGCATTCTGAATCATTCAAGGTGAAATTTAATGCTTCAAGTGATCCAACTTCGCTACTTTTGGCAACTAAATTTCGGAATTATCTCGCATTAACGGTCATTGTTGTAATTTTAAAAAAATTTTTATGGCGAGTTAAAAAATCAATTCCATTTTTTTCCTTACTTGCATAGCTGTGCTCATCTCCATCTTTGCATTTTAGTTTTCTCTATGTTTTTCCTACGCTGGTCTTGGTTACAATCAGGTAATACTTGTTTTGTTGCTACCAATATCAGTTGATACCTATTGGGACTTTTCTGGAGTTTCTCGAAGTACATTTTTTGAGAAATAGGGAATTTGCTTTGAATTTTTGATCGAGTTTTCTGAGATGTAAAATACTCATCTCATCTAAATAAGGAGTTCTTTTTCAAAAAATTGATTTGAATATTGATTTTTATGAACTGTACCTATGTATCTAGTTTATATGCATGTATATGTATACGGAACATGAATATCGATTATGATTTCTTTAATGTACTATCCTTTCGTGGAGTTTTCTTCTGTACATAGCTGCTTTGTGATTTATTTACTTTTGTATGTTATTTCCGTTTCAAGTTACGAGTAGGTTTTTTTCCACCACCGTATAAAATTACTGTGGCATTCGCTTATTTTTGTGGAATTTCCTGTAGTAAAATTTTGCCGATGTCACATCATATTCAGTTATGCATAGTTCGCTAACTGTCAATTACATATAAGATTGATAAAGTTGGGAGTTTTACAAAATTGTTTTTTGACTTTTTCGAAAGCTCTATAGAAATGATAATAGGAGTAACAATAAAGAGAGATTGACATTCTTTAATTTCGATAATGTTTTGGATAACTGATGGAGAATAACGATTAAACAAATGAATAATTTCGTTCATGTTAGGCTTATTTGATTTGAGTCCTGTTTAATGATATTAAGATTTGGGAGAGTTGTTGCAAGCAATGTATTCTCTATACAGATGTGTACGAAGTACAGATTTCAATTTCTGGTGTCCGCAGTAAGTGACGAAGATCCTGAAACTTGGCTGTTTGAGTGGGGAGCGGAAGTTTTAAATGATGGGTGAAATGGGACGGAAGGCTTTTCAGAGTACGACTTGATGTGGTCTGGGAGACGTCGGTAACTGCTTCGTGTGAGAGTTCTGACATTTCGGGCTAGTGGTGCTCAATCTTTCAGTTGTTCCTCATTTTTTGACTGACCAAGACAAAGTTACCCACACGGAAAGCATTATCGACATGTAGCTTGTAGAAATAATTTTCAAATTTTATAAAAATAAATTGAATCTACAGAAATTTTATAAGATGCTATGGTTTAAATATAATATTACATATATAGAAAAATTACAAAATTTCTTATTGACTAGATTGTCCATTTAGGAAAAGAGTTTACTTGACAGACGATGAGTCTAAGGATTTCAAATAGAACTGCCATCATTATCTTACTGTCATGGACTAGCTTATAACTGTCTGATTCCAGGTGCTGCATATTCGTTTATTTCCTCTTGGGTAGCGTCGAAAACTATCGGCTACTGCAGTGACCTATGCACATAATTATAGGAAATCAGCCTTTAAAGTTAAAACAGGGTTAAATGGCAGCAGCGACAGCAACTCTCAACCAGTATGCACTGTTTGGTGGTACTCCGCTTACAATGGAAGATTACATGGCTGGGATATCTTGTGCCTTGCTAGATGTTGAGGAAATGTTGTTACAGCAACGCGGGGCGAGAGAGGTATGCTAATTGTTTGATCAAACTCAAGCCTTATAGTTGAATTAAACGAAGGGGAATTTTTCAAAAGCAATGTTCCTTTCTGGTAAGTAATTCTTAATGTATTTTGATTCTTTCTTTTCTCAAATTTAAAACGTCCAGGTAATATTCTAGTCATACTATTATCAAATCTATTAAATTGAAATATTTCAGGCTCCATTTTCTGGAATGGATAAAAGTGGTCGTGGTGTATGTATACGTAACGAACAAGGTACATGTACAATGGGAGCCGTTTGCCCGCTAAGGCACATCGTTGGTGATAAGGTATGATATTGTTATAATTGACATTCTGTGTCACTGCCACATTTTTTGCATACAGTCAAAAGAACACTTTTGTATTCTATTTCGTCAATTTCTTTAGACAAGACTATCTTTTAGGCTGTAGTTTGTAAACATTGGTTGCGTGGATTATGTAAAAAAGGTGACCAGTGCGAATTTTTGCATGAATACGACTTAAGTAAAATGCCAGAATGCTTCTTTTTTTCAAAATATAGTAAGTTTTCCTTTCTTCATGATTGTCTTGAATAGCTTTTTTCGAAATTCAGTTTTGCCAAAAGTCCTGATAAATGAATTTTATGGAAGTTGAGGAAATTCTTCAAAGAAATGTCCAAATAATATGTGATATATTTATCTCTTTTTGAACGAACTCACTGTCTTCTCTACTTCCAGTGGCTTGTAGTAATCGTGAATGTCCTTTTCGACATATTGATCCTGAAAGTAAAATCAAAGATTGTCCGTGGTATGATCGTGGATTCTGCCGACATGGTAAGTGGTTCTTTCGAAAATATGCTGTTATTTTAACAAAATGATTTATTAGAAATAAATTTTGTTGTTTCAGGACCATTTTGCAAACATCGGCATCGCCGTCGTGTCCTTTGTCCCAACTATCTGGCAGGCTTTTGTCCAGATGGAAGGGACTGTAAATATGCTCATCCATCTTTCAATATCCCACCGGTGGACACGACTCAAATTCTTCGAGCTCGAGGACAATATAATATTGGAATAGTATGTCATAATTGTCACGAAAGAGGCCATAAGGTACTGTTTTTATTGGACATGACTCTCAGTTTCATTTCTTAGTTAACGTTTGATGTTAATTGTAGTATTGCATATGGAATGCAATTTTATAAATATATTTGTTAGAAGTGTTTTTATCAGGTAATTGAGGCAAATTACAAATCATCAGCCGTTTATTGTTTGCTAAAAACCATTTTCAGGCGACTTATTGCCCTCATTTGCCTACACAAACTCAGTTACCATTATTAGATTCCTCGAAAGTGAATGCACAGATATCGCAGGAATTGGTAGCTCTTTCCGAGAAAAAAGCACTTTCTGATGTTACTTGTTATAAGGCAAGTTGAAATATTTGGATTTATATACTTTGTTAATTCCCCTTTTTCCATCACGCATATGTTTACTTTTTTTTCGCGGGATATCATGTACTTTTTAGACTTGCCGATTTTAAATTTATCTACCATAAGTGAAATAATCTGTAGTGTGTTGAAAAAAATAGATGATAGCAAGAGATAAGTTTTAATTTGTTTGACTGTGCCTTCGATTAACTTAATTATTCCTGGGTCTAAGAGCGATTTTATGCCTCTTTTTACTATAATTTTTTTTTAATGTTATGCTTTATAAAATTGTGATCCATACCCTTCAGTGTGGTGAAAAGGGCCATTATGCAAATCGATGTCACAAAGGACTTTTAGCATTTCTATCAAACACGGCATATCTTGCTCATGAACAGCGCGAAAAAGATGAAAAAGAAGCACGGTTAAGCATTTTACTTTTTCATTTCTTTCATAAATTTATTTTGAGTGAATGAATTTAGTAACATAGGAAATACAAGGATACGTTAAATAATTCTCCTGTTTACTCAGAATAATTAGGGAAATAACCTTCAAGAGTATATGAGGATTTTTGGCTTCATTAGTTTGAATTAAATGTATAAATGACGGTTTTCTGCAAGGAAGAAAATTTTTCTTAAAGGAGTTTTAATCTTAATCAAAAAAATTTCTGGTGCGAACTGATTCGCTGTTGTTTAGGGGAAATGGGCAGCAACTTGGAACTTTAGGAAAGTGTCAACAGTTACCGCAGCCTAAAATATCAAATTCAGTTAATAAACCTGGTGAAATGCTTCGTTAAGATGTTTGATCTGTTTGATGTTTGGAAAATACACAGCTACGAGTCTCAAAAATGTATCATCATATATGAATACAGTAATTTTGAAATATTAATGGCTTATTATTTGCTAATGTATCTTCATTATTCTTATTCTTATCAGCAATTATGTTCAGTTTCAGCCTACATTTTAGAAAACTGGAATTTGCAATTGGAATTTAATTTAAATATTTGCGAAATATAAATGTTTACTTCTAGACAGTTGAAGGGTGCATCTAACTTATGTTGAAAATACACTGTATTTATAATTCTGTATTTATCAGTTTTGATATCCAAGTGAAAAAATTTCGCATTCATATCAATTTTAAAAGTACTGACAAATTGTTTTCTTATACTTTTTTGTGAAGTAGGTAGTTTTATGAGTTTGATTCTTATATTGGAGTCGCAAAATTTAATGTGAGATTTCCGCTGTATCTGTAACCTTTATTCTTCATATTATTCCTTATTCTTATATGCAACTTTTTTGATTCATATTCTTTCTTTGTTGATAAAATAATTATTCTGCACTCTCTATTAGTATCAGATGGACAGTCGTCTATTAGTGATTAGGCTACTAATTACATTAATTTGAAATTGTTCACTTCATACTTTTTCTGCAGTTTGCATGGTAATTTATTTATCAGGTTATATACTTTCCAGAAACATGATTTAAATGATGTAGTTTACTTCCAGTGGTTTACATTCATCAATGTAGCATTCATCTGAAATTTAAAATTTTTTTATCATGCGAAGTTTCTAGTTTCTTTGTTTATATTTTATTCGTAATCTAACAAAATCTACGCAGCTCGCATGATTTCCTATATTGCGTTTTTTCACACATATCTTTTTTTTTCTGTATGAAAGTGTGAGAACAAAGATGTGTGCTGCCATTTTCATCTTTCTGAATTGCAGATATGTAATAAGTGATGGATGATTGTGCTTTGCAAGCCATTTTATTCGATGTTGGAAATTTTCGATAAACAGATTTACAATGAGTCGGAAACCAACATTGATTGGTGACGAATACAAAATACTGCTAAAAACGCTCAATCCTCATATAACATGTCCTTTATGTAAAGGGTTAGTTTAGCTTCTTTCCTGAGATATTTTAGCTTTAGGAATATTTTGTTTGAATAGTTTCTGAAGGGTATACTGTGTGAAAAGTTTGTTTAGTGGATTGGTTAGTTTGCCCCAATTTTTTGTTCGTGAAAATGCGACTTATGAGATCAACGAAATCTTTTCAGGTATTTTGTGGAAGCTACAACAGTCACTGATTGCTTGCATACATTTTGCAAGTCATGCTTACTGAAGCATTTCGAGAATGTTAATAACTGTTGTCCCAAATGTAGCAATCTTATTCATCAGGCATGTAATCATTGAATGATTAGGTTTCTTATTTAGATTTATGTGTCATTTCCGTGCATACAAGGTTTTTAGGTCTCTTCTACGTTTTTATTAAAAGATTTATCTGCAGAAATCTCCTTTGCGAATCTTCGCGAAATTGGAAAATCAATTAGACATTTTTTTTTTTTCATTCAAAAGTGCTCATTTTAAACCTCCCATGGTTATTGCGAGTATTTAGTGTCCGAAGTTTTTATGTTGTGAGTGAAGCTCTTAATTTTAATGAAAATGTTGTATATGTCGATATGTGCCTGAAATTTATGTGATGTTGACATGCGTTCAGTTTTTGGTCTTTACCCCCTTTAACCATATTTAACCTATTAATTAGATATTATGGATTATTTAAGAATGCTTATTGCACGAAAAAAAAAAA
>PQVD01000734.1:14561-70090 GCA_003012265.1 Setaria equina | reverse complement strand
TATTTTTAATAAATTTTCATTTCGTAACACACAAAAGTTAATTTTGAAGCATAGTGATAGATTCATCTTGAATTTGAGTTTTCGAAAAAATATTTCCATTTAAAGTATTCGTTTCTCAAAATATTCAGTATATTTAATAAAAAAAACACAGCATTACTTGAAATCGATGGGTTTTGATGCCTACGGAAAATTGTAATTGGATAAAATATTGCAAAATTTGAACTTTTTTGATAAGGGCAAGTTTCAGGATGAAATGTTGTGTAGTGTGAGCAGAAACAGGTTATGAGAATTTTACAAATGTAATTTGTTTGGTTTTAGAAATGTTGACTGTATTCGGGATTTTCTTCATTTTAATCTTTTATCTAAAAATTTTTTCACTGTTGATTTCACTTAACCACTTTAAAATATGCCATTATTACTCTAAAAGAAGATATAACAAAGTCGTAAGTACTCTCGGATACTCTTTTGTGTATAATAAAAATTCGAAATTTTCACTAAAATTTGGATTTTCCACTTGTGACGAGTTTTCCTGTAGCTGCCACTTTACGTTTTTAAATGAATTTTAAATAAATTGAAAAAAAAAAAAAAAAAAAAAGACGCGATGAATGCATTTATATTTCCCCAGTTCCATAAATTAATTTCAACGCGAGTTTTCTACAAATTTCAATGCATCTCTACAGAGCCAAACTATTTTATTAATTGATATGAAAAACAATACATCACTCCTTTCAATTTTTTCTCAGTAAAATAAAAAAAGAATTGACGAAGCTATTGGACAAATTATAACAGCAAATGAAAAGCTGTCTGGAGGGCATCATTTCAGTTTGCAAAACATTTTCACCATCAAGTAGCTACACCTTTTTTATCACAGAAATTCTTCACACTTCTTCCGTCAACACTTTTTTAATTCATCGTCGTTTTTCCTTTTTCCTTTTTCCTTTTTTTTCTTTTTTTTTTTTTAAATTATAAAAGTCGCAAATTTCTAAAAAAGTACACATCTTTGACGGTAAATCTTTCGTTCTTTTCAATCAAAATTTTCTGGCGTATTTTACGCTTTAATATATCAACAAGTAATTTCATTATAGTTGAAAAAAAACAAATCAAAAATGAAGTTTTTCTTTGCCTTCACTAGCCTTAATTAGAAAGAATTACATCTCCTAACTAGCTTCTTCGAAATTGACACTAATTTCCTAGTAGTTTTTTTTTTTTTTATATCCAAAAATTGAATTGTTCCTAGTAGCCAATGAGTGCGAAAATTTGTATTAAAAAAAAAAAAAAGCATTTCAAACAATCTTGCCAAACTACTTATTCAGTGGCTTCAGTACTATGCGACAAAGTATTGTTGAGAGATTATAATTAAGTGAATNNNTTTTTTTTTTTGCCATCTTGCATTTAAATAAAAGAAAAGGTGCCTTCTATGCAATAATATTTTTTTAAATTTCGTAATCACTTTAGATAATTGAGAAAGTTGGAGAGGATTTGCATAGAAGAGACTTGAGAGCTGTTGAGAATGCTTGCTAGCTAAGATCAAGATCATACCGATTATGCAAAGCAATAAAATTTCTTTTGTACGTTTTATTTCAAATATTTTATTACAAAGATTTTTATTGACAAAAGCATTCAACTTTTAAGATAACGAAACTTTTAGTTTCTCTTTTATGTATAAATTATTTTTGAATTTTACTTTTTGAAGTTGCAAAACGTAGAACACGTGACCCTTTTTACGTTCTGCTTCAAAATTTTCAAATCTTTGGAGGTATTTTTGCAAAAGCAACGTAATTGAAAAATTTTTGGAAGCCAAAAATAAACATTGACACTAGTTCTTCGCAAATGAATCATGCAAAAGTTCTAACAAGAAAAAATCAGTTTGTTTCATATTCAAAATATGACACCAAGAAGTAAAACCTATCAGAATTTCTTCATTTTAAATTGCAAATTTAAACATTGCCCTCGAGTTTTTAAACCTGCTGAGTGATAAGATAACACCTGATAATATTTAATTAATTCGAGGCGGGCAAAATTAAAGTTTCATCAAATCTTGAAGAATATATTGTGGTTTGTAATAGATTATGGATTATGCATAAATAAGCGATAGGGAAGAGATACGATTTCAAGTTATTCATTTTCACTTTTCGGGGACTTTCTGAAATTTATATTCAAAGTATTCTTTTAATATTTGGATTCTGAAAGTTTTTAATAATCCCTCCAATCTTTCGCAACTTCGTCTGAAAATTTTCAATTTTACCACTTCCGACATTTGTTTAGTTGATTAAATGATTTTGAGATGTAATTCAATTTGTGTTGGATAAGTTAATGTCGCAACTTCTGTTTCATTCTGATCTTTACGATATTTGTCACAACTGTAACGTATTTCGTTCCATCAAATATATTTGCTAACCACTTTTAAGTTTATCGTACAAAAGAAATTAGGAAACAACTTTATTGTTCTAGATAAATTAAAATACAGAATAGTTGAGCATAAAATGTTTTAAAATTTTTTTCATTTAGTTTTTTTTTTTTTTTTTTCTTGTTAAAATTTGATAACATTATATAAAAACTGCCTCGCTGCTAATTTTACACTGAAAGCAATGTACAATTGGTAGCAGCGCGATAGTGGCAATAAAAAAGTTAAAATATTTAGGAGAAAAAAACTTTCTTCTACTTGGTTTATTTGGTTTAGTGTGATGAAGAATATCAAAAAAAAAATCAGCCATAAGAGTAATTTAATTTCAGATAGACTTTGACAGGTGAGTGAAAAGATTCTGATTGAAAAAAATGTAGCTCTTTCCCATTTTGAAAGTTTTTCTTTTTTTTTTCCTTGATAACTCTTTCAATTATCAATCTTCGGTTTTTGTCTGGTTGATCAGGAAAGCGAAGTACCGAGAGGACTAACTGACTAAAGTGCTAGGGGTGTCATCTACCGATGGGACGGGGGCGGGAGAGATATCTGAAATGCTTTCAGAGTAGACATATGTCACCGTTCTCGTCCAACTAATCAACGACAAAACTTGCTCTTCGTCTAATTTAATAGCAGTTGTGGTAGCAAAACAAGAAATGACGTCCTTTTTCACTGCAGAGAGCAAAAGAACAGAAGACAAGTTCGGTTCATTTCTCGATAAAACAGGTAAAACAGTCGGTGGGAAGTAAGTTGCTACCGGATCTCCAGCATTTCTCAGCTGCATTCCAGGATATTTGTTCATTAATAATGGAGATCTAATTTTCACATTTATTTAGTTAAAGAAAGACCACTAAATGATGTTTTGTTTCATTGATGACAGACATTTGGCTTTGAATGACGAATTCCTTTTTACGATTTATTCTAAACTAATTTTGTTTCAATTTATTACAGTGATCAGTCTTACTGTTATAATCATTTAATTTGTTGGAAACTCTAAGTGAATTCCATAAGCTTTTCTGATCGCTCAAGTTCCATCTTTTGTATTTCCTTCGATCTTCAAGTAGCTTTCAGTAGCCAAATATATCTGAAAAAATATCACTTCATATAAATCTACAATCACAAACATTCTTTTAAATTAATTTTTAGAACACGAGCTTTTTGTTTCTTAAAATTCAACCTAATTTTAGTATTTTAGAATAACTCGGTCTATGCTCAATTAATGATTACAAATTTAACATGTAAAGAGGTTTCTTTTTTACAAATATTAACAAGATAAGAAAAAGATACTTCTTCGCGCAGATTGTTTGGAACTAAACGAGAAATATTAATTAATGGATAATGCAATTTGATAGGCCCTTTCAAGAAGGTATGGAAATCTGAAATAATATGCAAAAATGTTACTTCAGCTTAAAGATCAAAAAATAACATTTCCTACGATAGCTTTTAAGTTACAATGAATGTTATTGTTGCCAGTGCAATTACTTACTTCTTTAACCTAAAAATTCATGTTTTGTCTCTCTCTCTCTCTCTCTCTCTCTCTCTCTCTCTCTACCTTCAACAGCTTGTTTAGACTTTATTTTATTCTAATATATAATTATTTGCTATCTAACATTTAAAAAAAAAAAAAATTTCTCATTATAGAAAAACGAAACTAAAAATTTGTTGTCAAATTAATGCATGATTGCTCCTTCTGTATGTATTTTGGGGGAGGTACCAAAGTGCTAATTAATTACACCATTGTGGGCAAAAGTAATGAAGCAAACATGATGAGTTTAATGGCATTATAAAAAAAAGAGATATCAGGATGGTGATGGGATAAAAATGATAAACTGACAGGGCCATTATAATTTTAATATACTGGAATCATTTGCACTAAGAATCGAAATCATCATATTTCAATGTTTTGATTCTATCGCTTTGTATTCGTCTCACTAATTTATTGACTTTTATTACATCAAAAACAATTACATAGGAGAAGAAAAAGGATTGATGGACTTGTAATGCATAATAATTACAAGTTTTTTTAACTAAAGTTTATCTTTAATTTTTATCGTAAAGTTTAAGAAATTATTGGACCTTCAGTGATTAATAAATTTTAAAATATATCCTAGACCTAAAAATCATTTAACCACTGATTTTTGATAAAAGCAAACTCATAAATTAAATGCTTTGATTTCTAGCAAAGAATTCAACGCTTATTTGTTAGCTTCTGTTTTGTTACTTGCCTTTTCAATTAGTTGTGTTCAAAATAGAGCTATCTAAAACTTATTCAGTTTCAGTTTTCAGCTTCAATAATTATCACCATCTATTAATCAGCATATACAAATTTAGAGGGGAACGAATATTCAAAAAATATTGATGTTAATGTCAATATGATCGATTTCTCTGACGATCAAAGCATGTGAATGCTTTACTTTTTTGGTAATATTTTCTGGAAAGCATCGATCGGAAGTAATAAGGATTGGAAGTAGTAAGATAGACTTCTACGTCGCTTCAATGGTATAGAAAAACGGAAAAAGAAAGAATGAATAAAAAAATTAAATATTTCCTTTTTCTAATTGATTTCAAAACTTTCTTGATATATATTCAGTACACTCTAATGTGGCTTATAGTTCACTCGAAGTGAGATTGATTGTGTTTCACATTACCTGACTCCTGATTCTGATGAAAATTTCTGGAAAGTATTTCTTATAATATTTCAAACATCTTAATATCGAGATTTCTTACAATATTTGATTAATTAAAATAAGGCTTTTCCTTTACAGGTTAAAATTCGTATTCTAACAAATTTCTTGCTTGTTAACTTTAATTACAATTAAATAGCAACAAATTTATTTTTTCGTGATTGACAGGGTTGATGATAAGGAATATATCACTTAAATATATGACATGGAAATAGAACTGGATATAAGGAGTACGAGAACCAGTTAGAAGTTACTCTTCTTTAATTTCTCCCTTCCACTTCTCTCATTTCTCCTCCAAAAGTTCTTGTTTTATCTTATATAATCACTCTGAATAACATCAGCGGTTTCATCCTTTCTTAACTATGGTCGTCTGCTTGAAAATCCTCAAAAGTTTCATTATCACAGGCCAATTTCTCTTATCTTCATCTCAATAAATATTAAAATCTGTATCTACCATCTTTTAGGCTATCTTCTCAGAATCAGCTCGGTTTCCTTTCCAAATGCTATTCAAATATTCCGCATCTCGATTAAATTAGATATTTTATCATCGTATCATAGAAGTTTCCTTAACAAGCTATGTTGCCTTTAACTCTTTCTCATTTTAATTCTACTTGTTGCTTAGGACAAGATGATAACTGTTATATGGATCATTAGATTTTAATCTCGGTAGCACTCATTCTAGGATAACATTTTTTCAAAGCAATTAAATTAAAAAAAGTCTAATGGTGAGAATTTTAAAAAATAATCCGGGAAAAAGATAAATATATATATTTTATCGTCTTTCTTCTTTTACATTGTTGTTATAAAATTAATAAATTATCCAACCAAGTTGTAGAAGTTATTTCATAATTCACTGAAATTTTTTAATAAAAATGTAACCAAACTTTTGTCATAACCATTGTGAATATTTACTGGAATTCAAAAAGTTGAGTGGACATCTTCAAAGTTTCAACAATATTTTAGAATCTCTTCATTCATTCATCTCAATTTTCATCAAATATAATTCAGCCCAAAGCAAAATTTGACATATTTTTCTGATGGCGACGAATAATTCCTTTTAAATATGTGAGAAAAATGTTTAGCACATTTTTTGAACAAGAACATAATTTAGTTTGCGTGTGAAAAAACGATAAATCAGCATGTATACTGGGAGAAAAATGAGGCAAAACATTTCAATGTTCGTGCAGCCTCATTTATTTTTCTAAGATTGTTCCTACAATAAACCACTTATTTGCTAGCTTATTCAAACTAGCTGTTCCGTTACTGTAATAGCATTAGCTAACCTATTTGTTCAAACGTTTGTCTGAAAAACAATACCTTATTCATTGCTTACTTTTTCAGAAACCAGAAAATTCATTAGTTCTGTTCGAAACTAGTTAAAGTAAATTAATTATCACCTAATTTTTTTCTTTAAACAAAATAGCTTTTTGCTTATTCGGCCGTTTTGTGTCATCCTTCTCAACTACTTTCATTTAAGCGATTACTTCTGGATTTCGAAAAATGTTCTATGTCTTCCTGATTTTTACTTCAGTGTTATAACAAAGGATGCAATAGAACTGTCTATGAATTCAAATTCTACTCCGATTAGAGTTAATCTATAATTAACAACTAATTATATCATATTGTATCTACGGTAGCAGTGATATATACCACTGTTATGAAAGTTTTCGCTCCATCAATTCGATCAACTTTTAAAGCTTTCGGATCATAGTTGAAAATACGGGTTTTATAATATTTGTAGAAGCAACACATCTAATTAGGATAAATCTACTACACTATCCGCTTTCTCATCTTTACCGAGAACTAATAAATGTAATTTCAAAATTCTTTTCTTAGAAGATTTGATTTGCTCAAATTAATTATATCCAGTATCTTATCAAACACTGGTATTTTAAAGGACAGTTGAATAACAAAAGTTGAGAGCTGTAGTGTGAAATAGATGAAGATTTTCAATCTGATAGTTTCATATTTTTTCAGATGTTTCAGAGAGAATAATGTTACTGTATTGCGACAAAAGTTTTTAGATTCTAAGAATCAGAAATATTGCTATTATTGCTGTCAGTAGGAAAAGAAAGAACTAGATCTGATCATCGTAGCTGGTATTAAATTAAATAAGATCTATTTAGTTTATTTTGATAAGAAAAAAAATTATTAGTTTTAATGGCATCTGTGTAAAGTGCCATATTTCATTATTCAAATATCATTGTATTTTCCACATCAGCATTTCTTTCAAGTTATTTTATCTATCCGAGAATTCCATTCATTTTCTTGCTTCTTTGTGATTCAACTCACTATTAAAATATGTAATTCATCGATTTCGGATTGATTATGAATGAAAAAAATTTTCCAGAGCGGTAGCATTTTTGGTGACCTTCCGAAGTTTAAGAATCAGCTGACAATTGGTCTTTCATTAACAGTACCTGATTATTACTGAAGCAACAGTTCACTATTCGTTTAACTATTAAAAAAAAAAAAAGAAACGTGCAACAGACTCGTATGACACGTCATTTCCAACCATTATACCAAGAACGGAGAAAATGATAAAGTGCTTTATCCATGAAACAAGCCATTTCTATTTTCTCTAATTTTCATCTGTATGTGTTTTCGATGCCATCCTTCATTTTTTTTTTTCCTCTTTTAATAAAAACCTGGTAAGGTGAGATTCTGTTTCCTTTCCTTTGTTCTCAGTAAAATTGTATTGTTAAGCTGAAAGTGACGAAGAAATGATTCCGTACCAAGGTGGCGGTTGCAACGTTGAAGAAGGGATTCTGTGCTAAGACGATGAATGAGTGATTCTGTGCTAAGACGATGAATGAGTGATTCTATGCTAAGACGATGAATGAGTGATTCTGTTTCTTTGTTTTCTTCTTATCAACTTTTTTAAGCGACCAGACTGATACTCTCTTATTTAGGCTAAGTAAATGTTTTTCTCAAATTTCGGAAGAGAAATTTCAGGAGAGTCACTAACGCTATCATCGTTATTGCTGGCAATGATGCTATAAATTAAACATTCTTTCTTTTTTTTCCATTCTT
The DNA here is from genome assembly GCA_003012265.1 of Setaria equina. Classification (NCBI taxonomy): domain Eukaryota; kingdom Metazoa; phylum Nematoda; class Chromadorea; order Rhabditida; family Setariidae; genus Setaria; species Setaria equina. Next base: position 61,975 of record PQVD01000734.1, on the reverse strand, counting down.
TTCCCGCTATCTCTCGCTTGAATTTCCAGATGAAGAGAAATCAATGTGGGACATCCGCAGTCCAACAAGTATTTATTAAACAACCAGTAGTACAACCAGTACTGTTACTGAACACATTGTTTTCAATGATTCGATTTCGTTTCTGTGTTCTTCCGATATACGTACACTTTCGTTTCCGCGATGATAGTTTTTTTTTTTTTTCACTTTTTTGAAATCTTCTAGTGGTGGAGGAGAAAGATGGACTGCAAAAATTTAGGAAAGGCAGAAAGAGGAAGAGAGATTGCTATTATTGTTAACAGTCTGTAATAGCTGTCACAACAAGCTTCATTACTCAAAAAAAAAAAAATTTCTGGAAATGCCATTGGCGGCTTTGTATGTTTTTATTATCTATCATCGGCAAATTGTTGGTCCTGTAAGTTGAATTCGAATGCTTCTTTCTACTACTGGTGACACTAATTAACTAGATTGCTTTCAATAAATTATCAACTTTCTTTTAGGCTTTCAGTTTGCTGCTTTTGATGTTATTAAAAATTCATATTTATTTGAATTAATGAGAATTAGAATAGATGAGCTATTAAGTCAAAGAATATGAAGAATAGACCTATTGACGAAAACTATTTTATTCAAGAAGATAAGCCAAACACAAGACTAAACACAGTTTAAATTAAAGGAAATACACTTAGGAAAATGAATGAATTAGATATGATATGACATGATATGGGATCAAGAAGCATAATGAATTAACTTATTATTTCTTGATAACCATCTTCTGAATAATATTTAAAACAGTCATTGATTATGCCCATCCTAAAAGTCTTTCTATTAATATTAATGCCATGTAATTTATATTTTATTTGTATCAAATCATCACAAATAAAAAATTTGTGGATTTCTTTTGTCAAATTATATTCCAGACTTCTTTTTCCTTTTATTTTGAATTTTTAAATTGTCAACTACCTTGACTAACATTTCATCGATTTCTGTAAATTAGCGAAGAAAATTTGCATTCCTGAAAAGTTTTGCAACTGAGAGTGGCGACAGTCACTTTACCAGTGTTGTCACTTTGTTCGCAACAGTTCCTAAAAATTCGCATTTCTTGTTGTTTCTCTCTGCAGAAGAATGACAGACAAAAGATCAGATGTCACAATTAGCTTATGTTGTACGAGAGAAGCGGACGAACACACCTTTTATAAATTAGAAAAAGGACAGAAATGATATATGTATAATTAATGGGATGGAACCTGAGCTAGTTCTCCTGGGCTGACATCAAGCACTTCTGAAATATTAAACACAACATTCAAATGGATGTTATTGAATAATTTTGTCGTCGTGCATCTAATAATGTGAAATAAGATCGCATCTTGTCTAGAAAATTTTCCACTGTTACAGGAGATGATGACGGATGTAACCGGCGAGAGGAATTTTGTGATTGATATATCAACACCTGAAACACTCGAACGAGATTTCTATGCTTGGCTTTATGTTAGTTTTATCAATTTATTTCTTCATTGCTAATTTATTTCTATTTAGATCTATCCTTTGGAAAATAATTTAAATTTTGAGAAGTAAAAAGTTTGAAAAATGCCAGAATTATACTACTTGCCAGTGAACGATTGATTTAACTAGACTAGACCGTCAATCAGTTAAGTAAAGGAAAGGAGCAAAGAAAGAATAAGCGGAATAAAACATAAGCAAATAAATAACTAAATAGATAGTTTAGCAAATGGATAAGTAAGGAAAAACAATGAATAATTAAGCAAATTAAGAAATGAAGAAGTAAAGGAAGAATAAGATGCTCTGCTGCAATTATAGCATTTAGAAGTAAAAAGGAAATTGTTGGATGAAGTCGAGAGTTTGATAGTTTTTTTCGGTTCTGTTAGGAGAAAAAAAAAAAAAACTTTCCACTACTCACGTTACATATAATTTTAAAACACTGATAAACTAATTAACAGATTAGTCAATCGGAAATTGCTGCAATGAAAAAACAAAAAACTCATCAGTTCCACAGATCGTTTTCTTCTTCAAGTTTCTTCTTTGCAAAAATGTACAAATACGTGAAGAAATTTTTATTCAGGGTGTGGTAGAGGTTGTAATAAGCAACTGCTAATGTGAATTTATCTCCAAAAAAGTAACTATTGCACTTTTCCAGTAGTCATCAATGAGCCAATTTTTGTGTCATTTGTCTTACTCTTACAGTCGCTGATGCTCCTAAACTGTCTAAAGTGTAAAAAAGAATTCATTCCTCGTGCCATCATCAATTCTCATTAATTTCTACAAAATGAGTAGTATCGGCAGCAGCATTCATAAATAACCGTGCTGCTACGTTTGTCTATGGCTTCTCTCGTGAATTACCCTTCTTTGGTCTTCCTGTTTCTATCAAATTAACGACTTAAAATCTTTCTGTAATTTTCAAATTAAATGAGAACTTTCATTTAAAAAAAGAAAGAAAAAGAAAAAAGGAAATGAATGAACAAATTAAAATAATGACTGGGGAGGATATGGTTGCAACCAAAAGAAAAATTTTTCCTAGAGTCTAGTTAATTGTAACTTGCTAATGCCATACTTTTTCATCTCATTTTTATCATACGCGTTTATTATCAAGAACAGAAATATTTGAATAAAAATGATATAATTCTAATTGCGCAGCATCGCTTTAATTCAATAAATCTTTACGTTAGCTCCAATTTTCATCGTGTCACTTATTTACCCAACAAGTTCTTGCTCTGAATTTGAAAATGTGATTTCGCGTTCATGAAATAATAAATTACATTTTTAATTACCACATTTCAAGGAACAGTATAATTAAAAAATAAGGGGCATGTTTTTTTTTTTTTTTTTTAACATCAGAAAAGTATGGAAAATGGGATAGATGGAGTGGTATTCTTTCAAATTGTTATCTGGTCAAGAGTATTGTTTGCAGAGTTTTAGATTTTATTGATAGTGGATGCAGTGTTGTTCATTTATTCGAAATTCTGTCATCATTCTCGCACTGTCGCTGTTTTTGATTTGTTAATTCGCTTGTTTGCGTTTCTCAAGTGACCTCTTACGACTAAATCCCATCGAGAAACAATATTTTTTAAAGGGATAATATCAAAAAATTTTCAACCATTGAAAAAAAAAAGCGATAATATGGGATCGAAATGCGTGAAGTAATTTACAGATTATTAGAAAAATAATCCAGAAAGAATGAATAGTCAGATAAACATTGGTGACTATGTTCATTTTATTATAATTTTCTCTTTCTTACTGCAATTTTTTTTTTTTTTTTTGAATTTCTCAATAACAGCACTTTTTAAATACAATTAAGCATGATTTTTAAAACTAGTAGCAAAAAACCAACGAAATAAATGAGCTGTAAACAACGACAAATCAATAATAGATAAGGAACAGAATAACAAGTAAAATTTATGAATAATTAGTGGGTAAGTTTATGAGGAAGAAATGAATGAGCAAGTAAGCAACTAATAATAAATAAAATGATAAAATAAATTAGTGAAAGAAGCTTTTCTAGGGAGAAGAAAAAACAAGCAGTCGTCATTTAGAACGTTTACCACCAATTGACGATTTAGCATTTGGTACTCGAGAATCATTTTCATCACCGGATGATTTGTCTGATGGTGGTTCCTTTGCTGGCAGTCCACCTTCCTCGACTTCATCAGAGTCAAATGATTACCGATCATCTAGTGAATCAGAACAACGTCGAGAATCCGTCAGTTCATGTCCTAGCCGTAGCTCGGGTATGAAAAAAAAAGCAAAACTTTATCACAAACCGAATTCAACCTGTGCCAAGTCATTTTTGTTACAAAATAAACGCACAGGCTGATTCACTAATCCTAAGGACTTGTTTAAGTTTTAATTATCATTTTCTAATTGCTTGCTATGTAACGAATTCAGAATTGAAAATTTACATCTAACAGTAATTGTCCTTGCAGGAACAAATCAGCTGGGTCGTATTTACAGCCCCGGATTACCGTTATCGATGAATGAAAGAGAACAAATTGTTAGCCTCTATAAGAGTGGATGGAAAATTTGTGATATATCGAAGCGCCTTTGTATTACTCACAGTTGTGTATCGAAAATTTTAAATCGGTATCTCTCTGTGCTCTGCGATTATTAATAGTTCGAAGGTTATCAGTAGAAATTATCAGCATCGTAGTGATAACATATATGAAAATAAAATTTCATCAGGTCCTTGAATACTTCTGTATTCAATGTTCTTTATTCTTATCAAAATGCTACACCGAATTTCCAATTGTTTTTCTTTTTAGATACAGGACGACAGGATCAGTAAAGCCGAAAGATGCCAAAGAGGGACGAACCGAATCGCCATTGGTGACTGCCATTCGGGATTATAGAATACGACTGGGCATGAGTCGACAAGCGGAAATCCGTGAACAGCTAATTGCTGATGGTATTTGTAGCCGAGAAAATGCACCATCACGATCTTCAATCAATCAGTAAGTTCATTCTAGGCACATGGATAATATTACTATTAAATAGATGTAACTGTTAACAAGAAGTCTAAAACTGTCTGCCATAAAGTTGTTAGTATTTCGAATTCGATGTTTCACGGAAAACTCTCAGTAGCAAAAACGTATTCGATGTGGCATCTACCGTATCTTCAAGACATTTTATAACAATCAGTGATGAAACATTGAAAATGAAACGAAAGAAAAGAAGATATTGGGATAAATAAAGAGGACTACTGCTTTCAGTATATTGAGGACAAAACTGGATATGAAGAAAAGAAGGAAACCAGCCTGAATGTCGAAATTCCATAAAACAGAAATTAACTGTCCATCGAAGAATAATTTATAATTATTATATCAACAGGAATGCATCACTGCTATCAGTTCCATATCACCTCCTCAGTAATTTAAAAAAAAAAGAAAAAAGAAAAACTGCCTTTTCTTAATCTTGCCTTGCAGCATTAACATGCTTACTGTTATTTGACACTTCTCATTTTTTAAACATTTCTGCCTTATTTGATCCTACCTTATCTTTGATCCCTTTCTCTCTATCTCTCTCTCTCTTTCTGTATTTGCTTCTGTGATAATTTTTTTTTGTCTAAAAATGTATTTGCGAGATTATTTTGTATAATTCTTCTATTATCACATATACATTTGAGTTGAGGGTATTTACGCGAGAAGATACCAGTTATCCAAAACTGTGGCCAATCACTTATACTCTAAATAACCAAATCTTTTGTAGTGATTGTCTTTCAGACATTGGTGACACCTTGTGAGACTTTTTCTAACAAGCACTATTCTTATGAAAGAAGAGAGAGGTATATTCAGTTAGTCTTTTGAGTGAAGGTTTTAGAGGAAAAATTTAGCTCTTTTCTTTGCATTTTTGTATTTTTTGGCAACGTTAATTAAATATTTCGTTGACAATTTGCAAATGGCCGTATGTTTATTTAACATATTGCACTGATGATTGGTAAATGTTATTGAATAAGTTCTAAACTGGCACTTTCAGGATTGAAGAAATAAAGATCACTGTACCACACAGCTTTATGGAATTGACAACGGAGGGAAGTAAGGACTCGACATAAAAAGTTAGAATTTAGATTTTAATTTTGGAAAATCAAAAAAGAAGTTATATAAGAAATAATTATTGGGATCAACATAACTTGCAAAAGATATTGACAATTTGGCGTCAAGATATGATAAAATTTTAATGCCACTTTCAAATCGAAAAAAATTCAACCTTCCTAAAAAAAATCGCTATAAAAAGTGACATCTATCAATTTTTTTTCAATATATGGTCAAAAGGTTATCATTAAAATGTTGAGTTTGTAATCAGTCTGTTCTGGGTATCAATATATTGCATTTATTATTGTAATATCTAACTGTGTTTGCTAATGATCATTGAATTAGCTGCTGAAATAGAAGTAATGAACACTTAGTATTATTTTCTTTAAAAAAAATGTCTTTTTTAAAGTAATTAGATAGAATTTAGGCATCAATAATTTAGCATCAATTAAATATTAATTTTTCTATTTTTAGCACAATGCTTGAGCTTCATCTTCTAAATCTTTTAAAATTTTGCATTTAAAAGTTCTTACTTCTATTTATCGCAGTTATAATGAATTTGTATGTTTGATCTCGACATTTCATTATATTATATTTGTGCGCACACCTTTGTCATCCGAGCTACGACTCCTTCCCATCCATATTTAATTATAAAATTTTATTTGATAATTTTTAAAATATTGTACCACTTTTGTAACATTTTAATTGACTATGGCAATTAAGGTGTTTTATTTTAAATGATAAGAGGCAGAAGAATCTGGTCTATCATTCAATTTAAAACTGTTATGTAATTTCATGAAATAATCGAAATCTGCAAGATGAAGCACTGAGGAAATCCATGTAACTTTTCTTGATCACTTAGAAATGGATTCTGGATGTTATAAAAATTCTTTTTGGAAATTTGCTTGCAAAATTGGTTTCCATTTTTGATATTATTATTGTTACTATCATATAATGAAAAAAAAAGACTTAACTGTGCTATTTTACTTATTTCTTACTTTTCATTATCTTTGCATGTGTTGAGAAGTAAAACCAGCATCAAAAATATATCAATTAAACGCATGCTTCGGGATGAACTTTGGTAAAAAAAAAAAGTACTGAGATATTTGACGGTTGATATTAAATTCTAACCTTGTTAATTATATTTTTCAACAGAAATAGCATAAAGGATGAACTGACCGCTTTTAGAAGAGTAAGTTTAATTTTTATTGATTTTTATCTAATGAAAATGACAGGGACATAAGGAAAAGTTTTCTTCTAATAGCTTTATAGAGAAGGTAAGTTATATTTTGAAATTTCACTTTACTAACTTTTTATAGTAAAAGAAAAGAGTTTCAAAGTGCTGATGAGAACTGACTTCAAATTGCTTCTAGTTTAAATCAACTGAAACAGAAACAAATCAACACTGTACATTTTAATAGCGATAGTTTCTCAGCTGCAATTTGCAAGCTATTTCTAGATTTATGAGTGATTTCCTACCTGGGCTATGAGAACAAGCCTCGTATTTGTGTCATCTATCCAAAAAAAAAAGTCCAGTTAAACGAATGCACGACAACTTGGAGACGGAGGATAACTTCTCGAAAACTTTTTAACATAATTAGTCGACAGAAGGAGGAAGATGTGTAAAGATAATCTTCATTACTACTTCATCCTAATCAATTTCCTTCATCATCTGTTTGTTATCAATGACAATATTAAAGAAACGGTCCTACCACGAAAATCTGATATTTTGAATTTGAATTTGATTATCGAGGCAGTGCATGCTGACAGTCTTTTATTTCCGGTTTTTCTCTGGGGGATGTTCGGCGGGGAATGAGGAGAGCGGTTGTATTCTCATTGGAAATCCCTGATCATAGGTCACGTTATTCCACAGTCTTCCGCTCCAGAAACTTATTATTCTAACTCGCAGAATTACATCCTCTTCAGAAGGTTTAATTGTAGAAGGCAAGAAATATTCCAAAATAGAGAGAAATAGTGTTCTATTTTGGGTACAACCGAAGTTTTATTTTTCTTTTTAAAATCAAATTTGTCATTTTCACAGATATTGGAAGAGTAGGTGGTCGACTATCTCTGCTTTTATATTTTTTAATTCATTCGAGTAGACGACCATCAATGGATGGCGAAGGAAGCGTGCTTAGCTCGGAGGTTGCCGCAAGTCTTCTTAGTTTGGAAGTGACGGAAAATTTCACAAATGATAGTAAGTTTTGATTATTTAATGAATTTCTAGAAGTTAAATGAATCCAAAATTCGTAGTTTACAATAATTAATTAAATGAGTGAATGGGAAGGGTGAACAGAATACATAATTAGGCAAATAAAGCAAGTGATGTGGGTTATAAAGAGTGACGAAATAGTTGTCGAGGCCTGAAAGCATGCAGAAATTTTTATCACCTCGTTACTAGTCGAAGTAGATGATTGTAACATTAATGTGTAATTTGCAGTTCTAGAATATCACTGTGCGCTGCTTTATGCTTGTCTGCTGTAATCGACAGATTTTAGCAGATGGGATTCTGGAATAGTTTGCTTAATGAGTTTAAATATTATTTAAAAAAAAAAAAACAAACAAAAAACTCTAGCGTAAATGATACTACGCTTTCTGTTGCTGTAGGTGCACAAGTCTTTGCAGGAGAAAACTCAGTTGCTCGATCAGCGTCGCAAGTTCGAAGAGTAAATCGAGTTTGCGTTGTGGGAGTTGCAAGAAATAATACGGAAGTTACAGATTTGTTGAAGGTAGTAGAAACCGTATTCTGCTAGTTAAGCTAATTCTTCAGTCACTTTCTCTGGGCTCATTTTTTGTTTGTTTTTTTTTTTTATTAATTTTATCGTTCTCCTTCCGATTTTGCCTTGTTTAAGATTTCAAATTTTTGAATCAATATGATCTCGAGTGTTTTTACAGAATCACTTTGGTGTTGAACTGTTAGAAAGCGAAGATGGCTATGAATTCGCGGAAGATACAAACATAACTTTTTTTTGCAATGAATTTAGTGATTGCCGTTGGTTCAAGTATCTAAATTCTTGCCAGAAACCAATTATTGGCCCAGCAATTATCCGAAAACGTGCCGTAGATGGCAAAGTATTAATTTTTCTCTAAAATTGTTTCTCGAAATAACCCAGCATGAACCGTATAATTTATACAGGCAGTATGCCCAGTGTGCGATTACTCTCGTAAAGGATACTATTTTTTTCATTTGTTGTTCTCTAAAACTTAGGTAACTAGTTGCTAAATTCCAGATGTCTTCAAATGTTTTCAGGAAAGCTTCATCCTCCAGTGCTTATTTATAAGTAGATCCTGCTGTTTCAGCCTTTATTGATACCTCGTCCAAATCGTCCACTTTACACTGACAGTATGTCCGGTGTTCGAATTGCTTTGTCAGGGCTTTCTACTAAAAACTGTCGAGAAGCTGTCGATCTTGTACATTTCATGGGTGGCAGTGCCCAGCGAAAATTTTCTGCTTCTATTACCCATCTAATCACCAATGCTGCTAAAGGCACAATATATCGGGTATTTTTAATTAATTTCAATGATATTTTGGGCTACTTTATAATAGCAGAAATAATTAATTCCGTGACATCTTGTAGAGCGGAACTAATGCTGTTGTAAGTGCTGAGACGAAATGAAGGTTTTATAGTGTGTTATTACAGATGGCTGTATCAATTGGATGTCGCGTAATGCATTTAGATTGGTTGCGAGCCGCATGGACCGCCAGGGATTCTATAAAAACCAGTGTTACTACAATTGATTTTGTTCGTTCTTTTGTATATTTATTTTCCTTTCATTTGTTTAGAAGCTCAGAAGCTAGTAAAAGAAATACTTCTTTTTCAGATTATTTTAGAAATTTTTGAGCTTTTCCAGATGAATCGATACATTGTTGAACCGTTTTGCGGATTGTCGTTGTGGTTTGTTGCTTACGATGAAAAGGATCTAGCCGAAATGAAGGAGAAGACTGTGGAAAATAGTATATTTTGTTCTTTTTTTCTGGGATTAGTGAAGTTTCTTTTTTCTTATCCTTTTGCAGTATTTTTCTTGTCCAACCTTTTTGGATATATTATATGTATTTGCGCTGTATCTGAAAGAGAAACGACGACGAGATTTATCAGTAAGTTATATACTAACAGATGGTTGTTGTTACTTTTTGGAGATTTTTCAGAAGGGAAAATAGCTACTAATCAAAAGCAAGCAACCCATATCGTGGTGTCGACATCATTGGATGCTAAAGTTGAAGGATGGGAACCCGAACAACATTTGGTTACTGGAGAAGTTTGTCTTTAAAATTCGTTTATCTTAGCTTATTATGGATAGAAAGGGCTGTGGTATTATATGGAATTATGTTATTTTCAGTGGTTTTGGATCTCTGTTCAATTAAACTGTTGCGCTAATGAAGCTATCTATAAGTGGAAGGGGCATCAAACCAGATATAACTCCATGCTGTCACCAAATACTGGTGAATTAGTCAATCCAGTTGCTAGAAAATCAATATCCAAGTGAGCATTTACCGGTATTACGATCTTTCCAAAATATATTAGGACATATTTTCACATAATTTATTTGAATATAGTAGGTAGAACTTCCTAGTTGATCGACTAACCACATGAGTAGACTAAGAAACGGAAACTTCAAAAATAGATGGTAAAACATCAGTTTTTATCCTTTATTGAAATGAATATATTATAATAAGTTCTGACAAAAAATATAACATTATATGATAAAAACAATGAGTAGCTAACAGAGATGAAAGATGTAACTGCATGAAATAATGTAATTTAAATTCCAAATCAGTTGTTTTATTGATATCAGCTAGTCAGCCATTTTTACTTCACTTGGTAATTAAACTATCATTTTAACGATGTCAAAATCAAAGAATACTTTTTGTAGGTCATCCATGGAAGTTCTTGATAGTAGTAACTGTTCAGCATTGCCAGGTTAGTCATGCTTGGTGCTCTTTTTTATAGTTCGCTGAGATCCACAACAATTCTTATAATTTTGCTTCCATCTCCCAATATAGTGGTATGAAACATGTTTTTATTCAGCACTGTATACCAGGAATATTGGTTACTGTTACTTCCGCTGACACGCGTCTCTGTATAAAATTAGCCAGTTTTAGGTATCTCATTAGTTTCAGACTACTCAGAGCATTTACTGTCAACAGACGATCCTGAGATATTGAGTACTTCTCCACGAAAGCTCAATAAAAGATATGCTGTATGTAAAGAGATGCTCGAAACTGAGGAAAATTATTTAAGAGCATTGAAAATTGTTGTACAGGTATATATATACCAAAATTAAATCGACAGATAAATGAAAAAATTGATTTTCGTGAATTTGTTACCATTTTATCAGTTCGCTACTAATTTTATCACTTACTTTTTAAAACGGGAAATTTCCTATGACAATTTGAGAAATTTTAATAGCAATTTGCTCACTAAGAACGATAAATATTTTCTTGACCATCTTTTTGCTGAAAAGGATTTTATTTTTCTAAATTATTTTAAATTGTCCTAAAATGATAGGTATTCAAAGAACCTCTTGAAGCGCAATTGTCAAATCTGGACAGTGGTCTCCTCACAAAAGCTGAAATAAGTCAAATATTTGCCAAAATACCTCCTTTAATCGAGGTTCATGAGAATATTTGTCGTACACTCCAGAGCTATATAATGCACTGGATGAATGAACGCTTAATTGGAAAAGTCAGTTTTTTTTTTTTTGTATTCATTTTCTACACACGATTATTTTCTCATGCATGTCAGTAATGTACAAGGGAGAAGCTGTCATGTTCTACTCTCATCATTGCTTTTGCAATCATTAACATATGATTGAAAGTGACGAATTAGATAAAATTAAAATATTTTGAATAAGTGATACGTGGAGCCATATAATAGGAAATACTGAATACTAAGCATTTTCAATGCTGATACTGCACTAATAACATCAGTTGAATCAAGAGTAAAAATATGAAAATAGAGAGCGTAAGTATTCAGTGAATAAAAAATTCAAAGATTTTCTTATATTTTCTTTTAGAATTCAATGTACAGTATAATATATAATGTCATAAACAAATATTGCAGTGATCTAATTCTATCAAAATTTCCTGGATAGTGGCTAAAGCTCTCTCCGATTTTAAATCTTCTTTCATAGGTCTGGCTGGATTACGCTGCTGAATTGACACCTGTTTACAAAGCATTTATTAATAATTATGATACAGCCATCCAGACATTAAATGAATGCGACCAAACTAAGCCCAAATTCCATGCATTTTTGAAGGTACTGAAGCGAGGTTTATCATAACCACTTAAGATTGGTTCCAGTTAACTTTTAAGTCATCTAAAATAATGATATAAACAAGCTGAAAGATTCTTTCTTAGTTGTCTTGCAAACTTGATAGTCAAAATAATAAACATTTCATCTTTATGCAGTAGAAATTTAAATTTTGAGGCTGCGGAAAGTCGCTTAGAATGCCAGCGGAACAGTTTACCCGACTTATTGGTGCGGCCGGTACAACGTTTACACTCAGTAGTCCTACTTTTAAAGGGTTTGCTCTGTTTTTATTTTTTTTTTTTGTCTAACATCAGATGTTATAGTGGAGAAAGTTTCTGATCTTTCTCTTTTTCTAATTCTCAAAGGGTTTTTCTTAATTGAAACAATTGTTTTGCAGCTATTTTGGAAAAAACGGATCGTAAAAACCCAGATAATGCTTATTTGGTTAAAGCGAAACGAGCCGTAGAGGCGGCTCTCACGTAATGATTTATTATAAGTATTTCTTATTATAATTTTATTTCTGAGTCGAAACTCCCTTTCCCAAAAAACAAATTTTTTATATTTTTGTTCACTTTGTGGAAGTCTGTTGGCAACTTTTTTTGCAGAGAAGCAAACGAATCTCGTCGGCAAACTGATTCATATGCAATGATTTTCAAGTTATCCAGTGAAATCGAACGATGTCCTGTAAGTCTGGTAGTAACCGACAACGATGTCTAGTAATGACAAATAATGACCTGTTAAGTAAATTAGAGGTTTTGGGTTTGATTTAGAGCATGGGGAGAGCACACATTCCGAGTCAAAAAAAGAAAAAAGCTTTTTATAAGATATTTCAAATGGGGTTGTTGACGAAGTTGATAGATGTCTAATGTATGCCGTCGAATTTTGAAGTTTTGATATATAATATAGGTAAAAACATTCTTGATGTAGTGCGAGTTAGTGAGAAATGTTCTTTAAAGCGATCACATCCAAAAACTTTTAACATTTAAGTTATTGTCCAAATTAGAAAATGGGATAGAGCTGAAACAATTTCAGGCTGACATACTGTCAAGTGCTCGAACTTTGAAAACTGAACTGCATGTTTTATCACTGGGTGGTGAGGATGAGTGGGCCAAAACTCGAAACAAACGAATGGCTATATTTTTGTTTAATGACTTGATAGAAATTGTTAAGGTAATTTTTGATGGAGAAATTTGTATCCATAGTGTATTTAATAAAAGTCAATAGCAAGAAAAAATTACATTTTTTAATTAGATGATGAAATTTCAAAGTACTTACGTAGAAGATGGATTTCTAGCTAGAAATACAGATATCCAACATAATTCATGATGTTTTTTTAAGGTACGAACGGGGAATGAGGATAGCAGTACGCCGACACGGCGCAGTTTCTCAAGTTATTCTCTCACTAGGCAACTGTCTTTTTCTGTGTTGCGGCACGGCAAGAAAAAATACAAACATCATCAACAATATATGCTTGCTTCGATTCGTAGAATACAAAGACTTACATATGCTGGTAAAACCCAATATTTTTGTAAAAGCTGTGTATGAAGTCGAAATGATTTTCTGATTCGTTTTCAAAAAAAAATGTCAAATTAAATATTTAAAATGTAGTGTTATATTAGATGAATTAGTAGCTATACTTCTTTTATTTCTAGTTTAATAAACTATAAATAAAATTTAGATGTATGTGGTGTATTCATTCTTTCATTCCGAGTTACTCAGGGTGAAGATTTTTGGGTGGCACAGTGTTTAGAAAATCAAGAAGGAGAGCTGGAGAAATTTTTGCGCGAAGTTGCAGACCAGGCAAGTTTTCTTTTTTTCTAATGTTGGTCTGTAAATTTTTAGGATTCGTATTTCCAGGTCTTTATCACATATTTAATAATGAAATTATATTAATATCTTATTACTTGTTTGTTATTTAATCGCAGGTATACAAACTGGTAGGAAGGAATACACTGGTTGAAAAAGTGGACTTCGACGAAGATCCCTCATTATTGGGAGTAAAAGAAAATATATTCACTATTAAGAAAGCATTAAATCATGCGTAAGCGATTGTTATTTCGATTAAAAATGTGCATTTGTTTAAGAAAGATATTGGGAAATTTTGTAGAGAACAGCCTTTTGAATAAGCTTTACCCTGTTGTAAGATGAATGAATATTTTCAGTAGCACAAGGCAAGAGGATCCTCTTCGCCTACTTTGTCAGATTCCATAGTTTGGTAGTTATGTTTTATCCTTACCAGCAGGATTACGAAATTTAAGTTTACCAAATTCACTATAACATATAATGATGATGGTTAATCTTGATCTATCTATCTTTGACTGGAAGTATCGGTCTGCCAGAAAGAAAAATGCTCTTTCTGTTTTTAGAGTACGGAATCCGTTTAGCGGATATCAGACGTTAGGGACTCCTCGTGGCCGAACACAAAGTCAATTCAGACGTGCTATGTCTACCGTGCAGTTGGGAATATCAAACACATTGTCACGGTTGCATTCTCGCAACAACCTTCGTCCGATCGATGAAAGCTTTGAAAAGACCTTACCAAACGAAAGGCCACAAATGGCCAGCTTTACAGTACCCAGTCGTGGTTTTCGGCAGATGCTTTCGGCATCAACATTTTTACCATCACTTGGACGGCGTGATTCCATATTTTCACATTCTATTAAGGAATAGTCTTTTCAGATACACACCTTGACTGTAATGCTTTTAGTTATGTTTTTTATGCGCCGGTTACATGCGATATATGTTGCTTAATTATATAATTGATATTGCAATTTATACTATTTTTACACTTTCTATCACAAAATTTGCGATATGTACTTTTAAATCTTATTGGATATCTGCCAGCTTGGAATATTTCAACATATTTTAGGGCTTCAATCATCATTATGAAAATTATATATAATTTGCTACACTTTTCTCGTTGTTACGGAGATATCAATCTTATGAGCTTATGCTAATCTCAACTATATTTTTCTGTGCTTCTCACCTAATTAATAGCTACTTTTAACGAGTTTATTTCTAACTGAGTTTTGCTGTATCCGAGATGTTTTTATCCTATGCAGGCACTTGTTCCTACTATAACCTATGCAGTACGGCAAACACAGCAGTTCGAATTCAGTTAGAAAATTAATTGTGTTTGAAAATCTGCTCAGTTTTACTATATGTTTTTTTTTGACGGTTATTTGTTCCATTTGGTTTAATTTTTTACCTCTTAGTATTTCAGATTATACATTTTGCAAGTAGTTGGATTAAAAGTATTGTATTAGTATTACTGTATGAATACAAATGTATGATTAGTGATTAATTTATGACTTCCAGTTATTCTTTGTTTAACAAACCATTTAAAAATTATCTTTTCTACTGTCGCAAAACACATTTTTGAAACCGATAAGGAACTACGATTCCTGTAAATTCATTTATTCTCACTAACTTGCCATGGTGTGCATTTCTCTTAGAAGCTCAGCTCATACAACCTTTTCCTGTTCTTGTTTATCTGTATTTGATGGTACCAGGTGTTATTTTCAGGATGAGAATGCAATGCATGTATTTTTAGAGAAGTTCGACTTATAAAATGTATAACAGTTTAGGTAATTACAGTTTCGCAATAGTAAATACATTTACTAGATATAAAACTGAAACATTGAATCAAGAAACTAAGTGCTGGGGACAGATTGGCCTCTTTTGTGGATCCAGTACTAAGAATTCGTCAATGCCGATATATTCGTCGTCATCTAAGTTTTGAATTTCTATGGCTACCTGTAAAATAATTCTTGATAAATATTCTTGACATTGGACAAGTAATGGTCTTGTTTTTAGCTGTAGTTTTTTGATGAAAAATCTCTGGTTCTGAAATAGGGAAACGGGGATGTATGCACAACTGGGATGACCTTGATGTCATTGGAGCTTACCTGAGAGTTGCTGATAATGAAAGCTAATCTTAACTACTTCAGTGATTTTTTTTTAATTCCCCTTTCTAAAATAATCAGAATTATGATGATTTGGAATGGTTATTGATCTTAATAATCGTAGTGGTTAACTGACATAATCGTAGATCCCTGTCTGTAATGGAATCAGTTCTCTGTGCCATCGTTTGTTCTTCTTCTTATATGCTGGAGCCTGTAAATATGCTATTATAAATTAATAAAGTTTTATTTAAGACGTAAATGTTGCAGGTCGGCTTATATATTTTGAATTATTATCTTGAACTGAGTATTAGCATTATCAGCTATTTCAAAGATAAAAAGTGTAATACCGTAAAAACAGTTTTTTCCGTAGGTTTGTCTCTCATTTTGACAATAACTCGAAGTTTTGAGTTGGTCGAAGTTTTGCAGTAGGCGAAAAGAAAGTTAAAATCAGTGGTGGATTGGAAAGGTATGGTATGAATGCGGGCCTTTTTTACAGGTCCAAGAATATAAGCAAACGATCCAGCTAAAAAATATTCTTTCATTTACTCCTACTATTATCAGTGATGGATAAGGATTCCTTAACGATGTGTCTGAAGCACTGAATTCAAATTAATTTCTATCAAGTCTAGTTATCACCTTCTTATTTAAAATTTGTGGTAAAATCCCAAGTTCTAAATTGATATTATCTTTACCTGAACCACAAAACATATTGGACACATTGCTGTCCATTTTGATTCCATCATTGCTAACATGCATAATAGACCAAAGTGAATTGGAAGTATCTATGCCACATTGGTCGTCCTGCTCATCAAAAGTGCACTGTAACACATCACAAACCGGTTTATAAACCGGAAGAGTGTTTTTCATTTCCGGATCTTCCATCCATTCATTTTCATTGTGCAGAGGCTGTGATATGATGAGATCTTGCTAGAAAATAAATCAAATAGCAAAAGTGAATAGGATCAAATTATTAAGAAGACATATTTATCGAATACCAGGAATTTACATGGAAGATCAATTACTAAATTAAGTAATTCGGACCTCATTCGGAAGTGTTGCAACATCGGAACATAGATCGCCATAATACTCTAAATTATCAATAATGGCAAAACCACCTTCCAAATTAGCAGAGTGAAATACGAAATTCTCAGCTTGAATCAAAATCTGCAAAATAAAATCCTAAATTCCTATAAAAAGTAGCTCGAAATGTTGGGTATGTTGTGGAAATGAACTATGAAAAATACTTCATCGAAAGAAAAATGGTGAAGGTGTAGTTGAAAAGTTCCACAAATTTTTATTTGCTTTCTTGATCTTTGTTTTATAACAGTATCGTATTTGAAAAATTTCTGTATTTATGATATTGTAAAAATCTGAAGAAACAAAGAAGCAATGAAATATGTTTCTCAGTGATT
The DNA here is from genome assembly GCA_003012265.1 of Setaria equina. Taxonomy (NCBI): domain Eukaryota; kingdom Metazoa; phylum Nematoda; class Chromadorea; order Rhabditida; family Setariidae; genus Setaria; species Setaria equina. The sequence goes on along the minus strand of PQVD01000734.1, from coordinate 44,872 downwards.
TTAACCATTTAATTTGAAATTAGAAGTAGACCTGAAATGGTTGATTGTCAAGATCAGCAATGCTAATGTGTGCAGGTCCTGGACTATTTCCTTTTATCGGGCTGCTGCAGAAGTCAAAATTGGGATACGGTTGGCTGACACGCTTTAGACATACTTTTAATCTTACTTCCGGACTAATCCAATACCTGAGATAATAAATATAATAAAGGAATAACGCAAATTTCAAACTTCCTTAGACTTATCTAAAAAAACTTTAAACTTTATTCCATTCTCTATTCATTTATTCCTTGAATTTCGAAATTAGCTACACAGAAGTTGAAAATTTTTGTTATCTTTTCATGCACCGCTAATCGTTTCTTTCAAAATTTTAAATGTATTCTGCTTAGACTTCAGAAATTTTTTGACAAATTGAAATTCAATTCTTTAATTTTCCTTTTTCGGTTGTTTCTCTGCCAAAAATCTGTCTTGCGTATTGCTCATTACTTATTCAATTTCAAGTCTCAGCAGGAAATGAGGACTGACATGAATCGCAGTTCTCCCGGTCCGAACTGACAGTTTATCACATCACTAATCAAAATTGCTTTCGAATTCGGGAGCTTGATTCGATCTGTTGCCACGATGGCATAAGCTCCATCAGGTGTAGTATATGTACCAGTTGACACCTGCAAAGCTACTTCATAGCAATGAAATAAATTCATCCTTTTTCTAAATTATTTTATGAAAATATTTCGTATTTTTTGTAACTTTTCAGCAAAATTGACAGCAATGTTTAGTGCATTACAATGTGTTTAGCTCGCAATTTTATATTACACATTTGTCAACCAAACTCTAATGGAATTTGACAGTTTATTTTTGTCGCTTTCGTATTATCTTAACATTAGTTGTTGTCTATTATACAAAAAAATTATTAAATAAGTGTGAACAAACCATTCAGTTTATTATAACTGAATACAAAAAATACTCTAACCCTGAAAACGGAACATAGCAGAATTTTGATAAAGAAAAGTGCGCAGGAGTGCATTTTAATAGCTTTTTCAAATTAATTTTAGGAATTTAAAATTTAATAATTATTCATTAACTGAAGGCCATGATATACATGCAACTTCTTTTCGTCTTCCAATAAGAGAAAGTAAGAGTGTTATCCAAACCTGCAATCGGTTACGATCTAGAAAGCCAGTACCGCGGAACCAGTTTAAATCGTCATTCATCAGCAAATTGTCTATATTATACCATCGACAACTTAGATCGAAATCATAGCAGAACAGATCGCTAGTCCCCTCGATCGGCCTATTCTCTATTGCATTACCTATTCGTTTGATTGATTAATACATACCGTATGATAAGATATGAATAAGAAGAAAGACTAATATTCGAAGATTTTTTTGATTGGGCTGAATTTAAAAATATAATCATTTATCGATTTATAAAAAAAATATTTCCCTTTTCCATATATGGCAATAGAAAAGGAATTTTTCGACTTGATCTTTTTGATGCAATTTATTTTTGGCTTAATTCTGTTGCTGCTCACATTATTGATATTACTTACTGATACTGATTGGCTGTGATTTGAACGTATTTTCACCGAGAGCATAGCGTGACCTCAGTCCCACGTTCTGTGCGATAGTATCATAGTCGAACGGGGTGCAACCATAAGCTACTGTAATGAAGTTTCTACTAGCTCATGTGTTCAATGTGTTTTTCTCGTTGGAAAAATATGTGCAGTATAAGTACGTTTGAAATATTTGAGATATTTTTAACGAAGATTCTTAGACTCAGAAAAGTTTCGTTTTTGGAGCAAATCTGAACAAGAAAAAGTGGAAGAAGCAAATTGCACAACCGTAGCACAGTAGCAATCTTTGAAGCTGGTGATAAAAGTCTACAACTTATATTCATCCTTCAATATTATAAGTTAAAAAAAATACCTGAAGAAGTGAGAGCCAGAAATGTTACTATCAAAGACATCCTAAAATCGTCACCGATGAACTGCCTTCGTTAGTCAAACTATTACCAAGTAAAATTATTTACCGAGATACTTCACTAGCCACGATCAAAGTTGGTAACAAGTGCTTATTGTTAACGAGACTGGTTATGTAAACAGTTCGCTATTCTCGAGATTCAATCCCTATTGACTTCCTTTTTCTTTCTCATCTTTCTATTATGTCATTCCCGTGGAAGGTGGCGGGTATCTCGTATTTGTCCTCTATTTGACAACTATTAACAGTATTGTGTTTTTTATCAGATATGGGGTAGTATTTTTCTAATTTGAGTTATGTAGAAACATTTCGGATAATTAATTCTTTTGTTTTTAAGATGTCTGGAACAATTTTTAACGGATAGTTAATATTTCAAAATTCATTGAAGAGCCTAAATTTTGTATCAATAGCAACCATATTTTGGAAAATACTAAGTCATACGATTAGTTTGTCGTTAGTTTTTATCCTTTTCAATGCACAAGAGGGATAACAACCAACGAATTGAGTGATAATCGAAAAAATAAAAGTTCAGAATGATAAACCTAATCGGAGTAAATGAAATATATTTGATCATATACACGGAGACACATTTTTATTGTCTTCTAGGAAACTTATGTTGATCGTACCAAAAACTTTTCTGAGTTGAAAACATGGCATATATCATGTCTATTTGTTTGTTTTAGAATAACGTAATTTCTATAACCAGCATAGAAATATGGGTTTTTCAGGATAAAGCATGAGTTTCTTCATTTAAATTAAAAAAATTATAAAGATAATTGGAAAAAGAACCCTCTTAATTAATTTGATGATAGATAAAGCATTAGATTTATGGAGCTTTTGAATTCACAGTGCTATCCCTCTAGTTTCTCCCTCAACAATTGTTCGCCATTTTGTTTTTACATTGCAATAAGAAACCAAAAAAAGATGCACAAATGGATTTTTTTTAAATCCATGACATCTAACTACCGAATTTATTTATTCAAACATTTATAGATACATATTTACATATATTTGTAAGAGTGATGGAATAAGATTGAAAAGTATTGCAAAGTCTAAAGAATGTGTTATACTCTGATACTGTAAGCATAGCAACTACTCAAAGTAAAGTCAAGTCGAATATGAAAACGATGAATAAGTGAAGTAAAAAAATACTCTTAATTGAACAGAGCAGTCAGAAGTCACTGCGAAATTTGAATTACAGTTTAAATGATTTGCAAACGATTACAAATTTACGAAATCTAGAAGACTAGACTGTTTAATAAAATTTTAGATAGATCAGTGATGAATAAGAACTAAGAATATAAATAGGTCATAAAAATTCATTGCTGGAAGGTGTGAAGTCATAATCAAATGTACTGATAACGAGATAGCTGATAGGTACTCCGAACAGATTCGGGCTCTACTATCGATTGAAAGAACGCCCTGAAAGCTTAATTATTTAATCGGCTTCGAGATCAAACAAATAAAATCACGTTAAAAATTCAGATTGCTTCTTTATCACAAAATGGTGTTATTTTTACCAAAATCAAAAGCAAATGAAAGGAAAAAATTGGAATGTGTTGCAAAGTTCTGTAAGATGGACACTTGTTTTAGACCTTTCAAGTTTGGAATCTCAATTTAAGAATATTAGCTCAGTAGAAGGAGTACTCTGTAAATTTAGAGCATTACTTTTTCAAAACCCTCTTACATGGACTGATCTAAATTAAAAAGAACTAAAAGTTTACTTGAAACAAGTATAACAGTAACTAAATCCGTACCAGAGTTGTTGCCGGAGTTATTATTAACATTATTATCAATGGATTTATCATTATTTAGATCATTAATAACATTATTACTGATAGAATTATAATTTCATTGTTTTAAATGGTATTCTTATTGTCAGAACAAGTGAAAAGAATGAGAAGTATCACTTGCATTTGAAACAATTCGTCCATGCTCATCGAGTATCGACAATGCAGTGCCTCGATAGTGCAATGAGGTCGATACAAGCGGATCATACTCATCAAACGATCGTCGAAATCGTAGACTCCGTTGACACAGAGGTGATCCAAGTTTTGAAGCATAGCCAGAGATTCCAATCCTTTTGATGTCAACTGGAAATGTCTTCTCAAAACATTATTTTAAATAGGATAAAATTTTAAGAAAAGTAATCTTATGAAAAGTTTGCTCAAATTATGCAGATATTTTAGTTTTATTCAAGTGATCCAGTTCTTGTTGATGATGCATTTTCTCTGTTTCTTTTTATTTTTTCAAAAAAAGGAAATGACTAACCGATTTGCAATAACTAATATCCAGTACCTTTAATAACGGAATATTAAAAATAATACTGGTCAAAGTGTCATCTGTCACGCCTGTTACACCAGCTAGATGTAATTCTTTCAAGATTGCACATCTACTGATTATCTTCAAGCCTTCGTTGCTGCAAGTTTGCATTATTTGGGGTTAAAGTTCATATTAGAGTCTATGAGGCCTCAGAATGCAGCGTCAATGAAGGAGCCAAGAACCTGAGCTTAGAGCATCTTTCCAGTGATAACACTTCCAGTAATTCACAACCTTCGATAATAGCACTCAATTGTCCATCCTCCAGATAAATGCAATTGCCATTTAATAGTAAGCATCTGTAATTAGCATAATAAAGATGACAGTGCTTCCTACTTCCTACTTGTCAAAGGAGAGAAGTTACTATATATGTGTAAAAGTAGTTGAGAGAAAAACAGGAAACATAGAAAGCATTTTAGCACTGCTTTTTAAATAAAAGAGAAACCAATCTGAAATTAGAATTTGAAATTGAAATTAAAAATTAGTCATACCTAAGCTGAGAGAGTTTTCCGATTGGTGAAAAATCTCCTATAAATGGAGAGTTGGACAAATCGAGATACAGTAGATTCGGTGCATTGTCTACCAAATCTCGGAGTGGCTTAAGGGTCATAAATGAATATTGAGCATCAAGTAAGCGTAATCTAAAGAAAACTTTAATATTAAACTACCGCTAAGTGGATAATTAATCCATCTTAAGGTTATAATTAATACATGCACTGGTTCTATAGCACATTCAATTTCGCCAGTACAGTGTACCACCCTGAAAAAAGATTGGACATGCCAAAAAAGTATGCTTAATGGGAGTAACGTATGAAAGGGACGATTTAATTTAACATTTAACCGACCCACTTTTTAAGTTTAGGTACAAAATTAGCACTCTTAATTCTAACTGCTTCACCGGTAGAGAGGCACAAAATAGATACTGTTGGTGGTATATGTTCCATGAAATTATCGTCGATGCACAAATTACACGAATCAAGAACCTAAATTAAGGATCAAAAGTTAAGGAGAATATTGATTATTTATTATTTCATTATTTGCTATCTAATCAAAAGCTTAATAATTGCCATATCATCTAATCGGTGAAACTTTGTGAGTTAAATCTAATCCTTTAAAAGATTTTAACATGCTATCAACAAATACTGAAATAATAATTTATTCAGTAAAACTTTCCATCATTCCAAAACAATTAGTGACAAACAACGCCTGTTAGCTTTTTAATTGACCTTCATTTTAAGCTATTTCAATTTTGAAGTATAGAATAAAACGATTAGTTGTTATGAACAGTAATGTTCATTTGATGTGATGATATTTTAAAAATAATTTAGAAGAGGATAAATTCTTTTTCAATGACATCATCAGCACACTTCCTTGACGAGTTACTTTGGATATGTTATTTCCAAGTTTTTCATATTAGTTAGATAGAGATGTAAGTATCACTCATTTTCCCATATTAAGATCATGCTTCTACTGCATCGTTATCACGCACTGCTTGCGTGAGTTACGCAGCAAACAAAAATCACGTTTTAATAATTGCTGGTGATGAGAATCTCAATCACGCATCATTCACGTTTCACAGGGATAGAAATCATTGCTTTTTCACAGATGATTCATTTGTTAGTGGATGAAACTTTGTCAAGAATGACTCAATCAGATTCACACCAGTAGTTTTTGCATGGACTTCAAGACTTTTCGTCTCACTTCTTCGATGCATTCCACTTCTTCCCATCATCCTTCCAGGGAACCCTAGCTAGGATTATTAGCTCCAGCTACACTGCCTTCAAAAATTATATCAGAATCTTTGGCCACCCGTTCAATTTTTTGCTTCATAAAGGAAATTCGCTTTATCGGATAAATGAATCGCTCGTTGCTATATCGATATTGCTTTTACCCTCGATACTCAAGGCTTTCTTGTCGAAAAAACCCAAGGCTGAACACCAAAATGAATGACTTCTTGGATTAGCTTAAATTATGTTATGGGAGGTATCTAGTAGAATTTTTGAGAAATCTGTAAGCCTAAAAAAAATTATTCGACAAACCGTGATGACAAATTCTTCAAGTGTTGAACAATTATCGAGCAGCGATAAAAAGCATGAAGTGATGAAGTTCGGATTGCTGCAATCAATTACACACCGTTCCAGGCAAAAAACCTGTAAAATAAAGACCAGCTAGATTGTTTAGCACAGATATCGCTAAAATTAAAAAAAAATTGGAAAAAAGTCAACTCACCTTTAATGTCGTTGGCAATTTCTGTAGCAGATTCACGGAATCGTTATAAAGATAGCAGCTGCAAATAATGATACTTGATATTTTTAAATTTAACACGCTTATTCGTTTCAATTTAGTCTTATATTTAAATAATGTAATACTACCATTGCATATCACCAATCTCAAGTTTCGGAAGCAAGTTACTTATCCCCAAAAATGAAACTGATTTGTGGCTGGAAAGATAAAATACCATTCATTGCCTTCCTTTAAAGACTTGGTTATAATTGCTAATTAAAAATGATACTTGCAAGCTTCTTTTCTGTCACTTTTTCCCGTCAGTTAGAGAAGCAGTAAGTGAACATGAGAGACTTCGAAATTTTAGGAATTTAATAATTTTTTAAAGAATTGTTAAAAAAAATAAACAACGATTATGAAATGGAGCTACATGAGTGATAAATTTACTCTTCAACGCGAAATGATCTGAGCGATGGAGCTTTTTCTGCTAGTAGTGCAAGTATATCAGGAGGCAATGTCTTCTTCGTATTCGAACAATCAGTTTTCTGTTGATCACGACCGAAGCTGAACGACTTTAAGTGAGGCGAACATCGCACTGCAATGATATTGTTCCTCGGAATGTAACATCAACGATCTTTTTGAAATTGTTTAATATACTGATTAATCAATATTGCTATAAATTTCCATTGTAGTAATTATCTTAATGAGAAACCATCCTGTACGAGGTAAGTTACCTAACACAGCTTGAACACATTCCGACCAACGGTCTATTCGTTCATTATTGCACAGCCTGTCCGTATCCACCGTGTCCAGTTTTTTCCAGTATTCTCGCAAAAGTTTCATCCATTTGGTCGATACACGCTCATAACGAATTCGTTCACGTGTGGTGAAATATTGAAAAACGTGTCGCCACGCATCATCCATTAACCTGAAAGGGACTAGGATAGTCTGTCAGTCAGGCGCTGATAATATGTATGAATAAATCAGTAAGATCATTGGTTCATCGTGATTCAATGGATTCTACGTAACACTTATTTTGTTAGTGGCAGGAAAAGGATTTAAATTTTGAAGTACAAAATTTTAATTTCAATTTCGAAAATATGTGAAGTAGTGAAGGTAGGGAATTAATATCAGAATCCATTCCTAGCATTTGAATGAAGCAGGAGTATTTGTGCAATTTCTGGAGAGGGTAGTATGATATAGTGAAACGGAAACGGAAAAATCAATGTTGCCCTTGAACAGTATCGATTGTTCCTAACAAAACAACTTTACTGATCAACAACAAGCAATAATAACAAATGGAATACTGCCATGGCAAAATATTATCGCTCAATTAGTAAGTGGAGAGAGATGGTGAAAACAGAACTAAGACTGTGACGAGAGAAATCCTAATGTCATCAATTTCATTCCATAATTTTCAACTTTAATCGTAGTATTTCCAAGTTGCAAAATTTAAATTATCTTTCACTCTGTTCTTCGTGTAGTTTTTCTTAATTAATTAGTAAAGTTAACACTTTGCAATATCCTGAAGTACCTTATAAATTATCGATTACCTCACACTACACCATTCATTATTAAAAAAAGTAATGTTAAAAATATTACTTATGAGAAAAGTAAATATCTGAACATTTTAATTTTAATTTAGACAGTTAAAAATGAGAGCACACTTCTGAAAAGAAGGTTCAGCATTGCTTTGTTGTACAGTTGTGTTTCATCATTCCTGAACATTTTAATTCATTATAGATTAAATAGGAAGGTATAAGAAATGTCAGTGTAATCATCGACCGAAACTTAATTACAATAAAAAAAGATTTGAATGATTCATTTATATCATCTAAGCATCTTCTTCCACTTCATATTCTGGAGATGATTAAGAAGGAATACGGAACTGAGAATATTTGATACAGACACAATCAGTATTCAATAAAAGCAACTTTGCAAAAAACAGTGAGAGATAGCTGTTTGTCAATAATTCATCAGTTCTTAAATTTAATGGCGCTTTTGTCCTTATCGCTAGCTCCAGTTGGGCTCCTTTCCTCTCGTTTCGAGTGTTTCGCCACAGGACTGAAACGAGTTCCATCCTGCAGAGTTTTGTTAGCATTCCATCAGAAGATTTTCTTCCCTTTTCCAGTAAAAGGATGAATTTAAGACCATTCCGACTTTCAGAAATAACGAAACCTCCCAAACTGATACCGAGTTTCATACGATCCAATAATTCTTTGTACTAGTCACACGACTTAATTTATTCTTCCCCGGTCTAATAACTCCTTAATTGTGAGGTTCTGTATTTGGATAAGTTTATATTTGCGTTACATGTAATGAGAACAGTAAAATTCTTCTCATACAAAACGACAAACACACTGAGTGAAATAATTCAGCACACTTCTTTATCCTCTAATATAGAGCTTTTTTTATAAAATACATTGCGAATTTCTTGTTTCAGTTCACTTTTTGTCGCATACTGCAAATATATTGTAACACTTACCTTGAAACATAGGAATGATTTATTCTGAGTTCCCTTCCTTATCCACATAATACTACAACTAGCTTGAGAAAATTTTGAATATGAAAATAATTTGACGCATATAGAGCCAGTTTTGAACTTTAAAATGTATATGTCTAATGATATTTCATTAAAAGGCACTTGAGAGAAGAGAAATAAATCTCTTCTTTTTGAAATCGTTAACGGAAAAGTAGGATGAAAACGAATATGACAATGAAGTTCCACTACAGTTCTAACATTCCAGTACAGTTTTATGCACTGAACTCCAAGATTATTACATATCATTTAAACTTATCGATGAAATTGAAATATCGGAAAATACAAGAACACAGCTCAATGATGAGAACGCTTTCCTGTTGATGGTTAGGATATATACAAGAATGGGAATTGTTTGAAAACAATAAGTAGCTAAAAGCTAACTCGTCCCTATAATAGAACATACTGATTCTACCTACCAACGCCTCCTTCGCATTTCAAGATATGCTATGGTTGATGTTATGGTCACTAGAATCCGCCTATTCCAATTTTTAAATTGTTATTAATTTCGATTAATTACCAAATACGACAGCTCACACTTCATTTTTATTTGAAGCAACAGCATAAAAAAAAGCTATCAAATTTTGGAAGAATCTGTCTCCTAATATTTTCTTGCTTATCCTTAATACAAAAAACTTGAAAAATACAATTAATATAAATATCTCAACAAACTCAAATAACTATTCGTTTCCACCTCTTGACGGACCTGCATGGCACTATCGTTTTGACTTCTGGGGTAGTATCAAACTTACAAACATTACCCAGACATGCTCCAATTTCATTTTATCACTGTACCCAGTAGTGAGATTGTCTAGACAGGATAGTGAAAGGAAACATAATAATCATAAACTAAAAATATGAGAAGATTCCGACGATAAAAATCAAAAAAATATAGAAAAATAGAAAAATCCAAATATATGGAACAGCAATGAAATAGGTTAATGAGCAAGCAATTACACTATACAGATTACAAAGATCGAGATTTTGAATTACTAACAAAATTATTAAAAAATCCAAGGGTTTTCGAAGAGCTTTAATAAGTGTTATGTACAGAGAAGTACTGCACTAAAAGTATTAGAAAATTTAACTTTAGATATAGTATTAACAAAATGTCAATTTGACATTCAGTCGGATCTGCAAAATGAAAGTTTTGATTTATCAGTGATAGATTTTTCTCGATGATTTTCTGGCTCCTTCACTGAAATATTATATGCAACTATTTTGCTAAATAGTTTTGCCGGACTATCGAAGTGAAGAATGTATGTTCCTTCCTGAGCGCATAGCAATTCACCGTATTCTGGGACAAATTCAGTTGAGAGACGGAAATGTGGCCAGATCTAGGAAATCAAAAGGAATTTTCAATTAGTCTAGTTTTGCATAATTTTGGTTAGAACAGCTCCTTTCAATTCTCGGTTTTATCAGTTGCAATGTTTCTTTTATGATGGATGATAAAACAAGCTGAAGAACCTGACCTGATATGATATCGAGTAATAAAATAAATATCTTGTTGACGTGAACCATGAAATATTAAAAATAAATTTTAAGGAAGGAAGTTAAAAAACCAAAACACTGCTTACCTCTTCTTCCTCACCAAATGTAATTTTGAAGTCAACATCTCCACTACTTATAGTAAAATACCACTGCAGTATTGAATTGGACTGTGAAACTTGAACTGGAACTTTCACTGTCCCACTAGCTGGAATCGTTGCTTTTGTTAATTGGTCATCCGGGACAAACTTCAGTGTTTTTAAAATCTCCTCACTGCAAATAAAATTTCGAAAATATGCACTTCATCAGTGACAATTCTATGGTTCATTCGCTCACGTATGCTTAGAAGAACGTTAATCGCCATCAAGATCATTTTTTTTAATCTGCGAATTAATCAAACAGTCGTAAATTTTTTTAAAAAACGATTTTCCATTAAATGATCATTATTCTGCAACTTTCTGCCATATTTTTAAAAAAGCGCCATATTAAATAGTAATTAGCCATCAGTTTCACAAATTGTTTTCCATATAAAAGCACATCAATATCGGCAACGACACATCTTATCTATGATTAAATGAAAAAACAAAATCACCTCAGACTGGCAGGCACCTCACCACCCATTCGTATTGTGCCAGTTTCTTTTGAAGATTTTTTTGTACCACCCCAATATTTGAAAATATTTTCTTCACCTAGCTCATCTTTCAATCGCTGTTTCCAATCGCTACCAACGAATTCGATATTTTCAATCATTCTCTGGAAAAATTTTGTCTTGAATAATTTACATTTTTTTTTTATTCGTTAATTAAATGAATATTTAATTCATCATACCTGGGAAAGCACTTGTTTTGCCATTTTGAAAAGAACATTGACCGTGCCAGGAGAATTGATCACGTATACTTTTTTGATCGAATTTGGGAAGAGATACTGAAATAGTAATGGAATTTTCTTGTCATCTGCAGAATTCAGAAACGTTAAAATAGAAAAAGTATGCAAGAAAATCACATGAGCATTTAATTTTAATACATTAGGTACGAATTTCGCAGAGTAATTTTTCAATATTTTGAAGAAGGTAGCTGAAATCTGAAAGAGGTGAGAACTTCAGATTACATAGACCATAAGCAACCGCTATTGAACTGATGTCTCTCCTCTATCATCTACCCAATTTCTATGAATAAAAGAGTGAACTAATTAATTAATAAAAGACATGGACATGTGGCTGATACCTGCAATATATTTATAACGTTCATATATGCTTTCACAGCAGGCATATAAATTGTTTCGAAAGATAATTCAGCAAGATCCGAAATAAAAATAATACTGAGTTGGTGCCCTCTAATAGCTTCCTCCTTCCTGTAAAAATAAAAAGTAATTCAAGTGGATTCAAGTCAGACTGCAGTAAACTGCACTAGATATTTCACCAGTGGGATATTAAATATTAAAATGGTCAGCGCAAACCGATAAATGGGATGAATTTAACAGATCTCAGCTATCAAATGCACTTGCTAGTTCGCCAATCCTTATTCTTCACTACTTTCATTCTCTCCACTCTTCTGGAAACTAAATTGTAGCATCTTAAATGAACGATAAAATGAAATACCTTAAGAAAGACATGCAAGCTTCAGCTTCCAGAACTGATGCTCGATAAAGATCAGATACACGGCCCAAACGCATCATTGTTTTCGGTCGAGCTCGACCCATCGGTTGTACGAGAATAATATTTCCATGTTTATCAGGACCCATAATACCACCTGCAAAACGGATCACTGTTCAGCTATTAAACTGTCCTGGTTTACATAATACATGTAATTTAAAAGTGAGGTAACACATCAAGCAACAAGTGTGACTCGACAAGTATTCATCATTATTAAAACTTTTGCAAGATGCTAAGAAATAGATTACCTATCACAGAAAGTATTTTGTGAATAGCGCTAATCGCTCTGTAACATTCATTGTACTTTGATTTATACCCACTAATTAAAGACACAATAGTTAAAATTAAAATCCTTTATGGTTTGTATGAAATTGATTCATACTCCCCAATTTTTCTTCCAGATCCTGACGTCTCTTAAATTAATAACCTGGGAAATAATCAGCAGCTCGACTTATTGTATGTAAAAATTCATTTAACGATTCGGCACTATCATAATCTCTGTACGCATCAAGGGCGTCAAGACTTTGCAAAGCTCGTGTCATTCGTTTAGCTGCTTCTTCTGGAAATTAATTCAAATAGACAAAATAAATAACGAATTAATTAAATTAATTAATCCATTACTTCTTTTGCGATGACAAAAAAAAGAGAAAATGCATTTTCGAAACTAAAATTTCAGATTATCCACTAACTACAACTTATAGCAACACCTTTATTCTATTCAAGACCCACTGAAATCCAAAATATCTTACATTTGTTATCCGAGATATACAAATCTGCAAAACCAGAGCAAAAGATAACAAAAGAAGTAACCTATGTCATTATCGTATGAACGAAGCCATCGTTCCAATGTAAACACCGTATCATAAGATGGATATTTATTTAAGACTAGGGCCATACGCTCGCGAAATTGTTGGACACTACTTGATCCTTTTCCGTAAGATGCCGACGAATTAGTAGTTGGATTATCTTTGTCATCACACATTTGATTCTTGAGATCTGAAAATTATCTGATAAGTCTGGGAAGAAATAACAATGAAAGAAAGAATAACGAGGAAGTAAAGTAAAATTTCGAAGCCTTGAAACACAAAAAAATGAGGTCCAAAAGTATAAAATTAATATTTGAATAAATTAAACCTTGAGAAAAAATACAAAGTAACCATCGAAGTATAGAATTGAGATATGATATAATATGAAAATAGTAAGTCTCGAATTGTAAATAATTGATTAAAATTAATTAAAAATGGAAATCTTGTTACCTATTCTTACGACAAAACTATTGCATTCCACACAGATTCCTTCCACTCTTTACCATAAACATGTCCATCACTATTTCTCACATCTCTCATTATCTAGTCCATGTGTCTCTCCAACGATATCATTCACCTCTCCAGTAGCGATCTCTAGCTTACCCGAAGAGCGAAGCGTCTCGAGTTAAGTAGAATTCCCCGAGATATCCTGCTGATTCTCTTGAGCTAGCCGAAACAAATGCGAATGCCATCGAGGTAGTGATGAGATGTGAGGGAGAATCGGTCAACTGCTCTATTTATTTCATCCAATACGAAGTGAGCATAACGTGCGTAGCCAGATGATGTCACCTCTTCTCATTATCTTTTCCTTCATGTCACCACAGCGCGACAATATCAGTGACACTCTTTACTGCTCCTTCCTACGGAAGAAATCGTCAGAATTTTTGGCAGTCTCAGATTTAATCGTTTTCGAAACAAAAAGTATATACAATTAGTGAATTGCACTAATGCGCAGTTCTCCTCTGATAGCACGAATAATTATAGTGATAACGTTAGTACGTGATATTAACATTAGGAGGAGAGGACTAATCTGTAGTGATAGTGATAATAGTTAGGTGAGGTATTTTTGCTAGACTTGCTGATATGTTAGCTCTTTATTGGTCTTTCCTCCTAATTACTGATGATAATTATGTAGGTCATACAGCCCTTATAAAAGGAGGCGTGATACTTATTGGAAATGGTTCTCAATGATAGCATTTTGAATTCCCACTGATATGATCAGATTGTTATTCGATTTGGATAATAGGAAACGCGCATAGAAGATAAGGAAATATAAATTTATTGGTATTATTGGGAAATGGACTAACCATAACTTAATTATTTGTAATAGAACAAAGACAAAAGACGGTTGATATTCAATAGATAGCTATTCTCGGAAGAAATGCCTGGGGAAGATTGTAAGAAGATGATCGGATTAGATCATTATAACTTAAAAATTAAAGAACTCCTTGTCCTTTTAATTTTTTAAGATTCTAATTTCTAATACTTCAAGAAATTGGAGATTTCCGGGAAGTAAGAATTAAAAGGAAAAAACACAAGTCTTCCTGCAGTAATCATCGTAATTGCAATAGCACTATCTAGATGTTTCTTATCATATTTTATAAAAGATTCATCCAAATCCAACTTATAACATCACAATTATCTGGCCTAAGAATATCCATTTAATTCTCTAGTAAACCAGCACGAAACTTCGACAAATTAAAACAGCTTTTTTTAAAACCATTTAATCAAGGTGAAGAAATTGTTATAATAAAAGCAAGAAGTGCTGGTAGATGTAAGAAATATGATTGGTTTTTTAAACAAATCAAAATTAAAAGGTAGTAAGAAAAGAAAGGAATGAAGTGATGTATGACCGACAGGGAAGAGTGAATGGATAATTTCCACCAGGAATTTTTGAGGTCTTTTTGGAATATTTTGTTCCTACTAACTAGAAAATGTTAAATGGGTAACAGCTGTTACAGGAGTGGTATTTATGACAATTGAAGCAACTGGTTCTGAATCACAACAAGTAGAAAATTCTCCAAAGTTCAGTGATTCATTTGAAGCACCAGTATCAGGTCTAAATGGACCTAATACTCACCTGTAATTCTCACATAGCTTCATTTTCTATCATTTATTATCATCTTTCATCATTTTTGCTGCTTTCTTACGGACATCCAGTTTGGTCAGGTAAGTAATTCTTTACTTTTGTATCATAAAATATGAAATAGTATGATTAATCGTACAATGATAATCCATCCTGACAAATCACTATTGACACTTTCTTTACTGCTCTTTGACATTTGAATTTAATTTAATTACTGAAGCTCCCCTTCTACTTGGACACCTGTGTTTCGCATGTCGACAAGTTTTAATTTGTTTACTTATTTTGTGATCATAGAAAGTAAGTCGTATGAGCAGTGTAATTAATAGTCCCTGACCCTGAAAAATATGTAGAATTTGCTCGATTGGAAGTATAAATGATTTCATCACGAAGCAAGGCAGTTTCAACTGGATTTTTAAGCCTAGGGCTCATAGTCCTTAGAGTCAGTGTACCTTGTATTTTACAATAAGTCTTTCATCTTTTTGCAGAACTTCAAAATAGACTACTTGTTAGTATTTGCTGTCGCAGTACTTCCCCGAATTTCAGGGACAGAAGCCCGAAAATGTCAATATCGATATTACGGTAAGAAGGAAAATATAGTTTGCGTATGCAACACAACATATTGCGATGATGTGCCGAAGATGGTTAACTTGCAGTCACTTGAGGTGGTCATGTATACGACAAGTGAGCGTGGGAAACGTTTCGAACGTAGTATCACTTCGTTCACGGAAAAAATAAATGGTAGTAGTTTACGTCACATAAAAAGGCGAGCGCTCTGTTTGTTTGTCCTTTCATTTCCGCCTGTCTTCCTATATATTCCTTTATTTTATTTACAAAGTTACCCTTTTAAAGTGCTGTAATTCTGTAATTCCCATAAGTAAGGAACTTTTCCGGATCCCTTAAATAGTTCAGAAAATTTTTAATTATTGAAAGAGATCTTTAAAAAAAATGCAGGGATGAAAAACACACTGACGGATTCTTTGGGATGATATATCACATTGAAAGCAAAAATAACTTTTCGTGCATCTCACAGCATTCTCGTTACTAATCAGAATATTATATACAGCATTTTTAATTTTCGTTCTTAATTGGAATATTAACCTCAGGTTGTAAATTAACTTCTTTGATAATGAAATGATTTTATAATTTCCCCTCAGTCGGACGTTAGTATAAAAGAAATCGATCCTTTCATCTGAATATCGGGATGTTCTCAGACGATGTTGAAATTATTTGACTGTTAAATTGAATGAAAATATAATGTAGTCAAGATTAAATTGTGTCAGATCTTTTTTCAATTTAGATTAATTTATCTTTCAAAGTGGACAGACATAACATAACATAAACTGCAAATAAACAGTAATTCTAACAGCCTTGTTCACATTGCTTTCGAGTCATTACAGCAATTCTATTGACAAATTTTTTAAAACTAAATGTGCGTCAAGTCTAGAATTTACCATCTGAAAGGGATATTTGTTGTTGAAAAAAAAAAAAACATCTTTTCAGACCGGTTCATAGAAAGAGCAGTTTAATGCTGTAAATATTTTCGTATCCAATAATTGACTTGTAACGACGAATATTTTTCCAGTTCTCTTTTTGTTCCAGAAAATTTACAGACAAGTTCAAGTTAATTTATTTGTTCGTCATATGAAGTGATAAATTTGAAATTGTAAGAAATGACTTATAGAATTGGGAACAATTCGCTTGAAAGTTGATGATCGAATACAATATCAGACCATCGTTGGGTTTGGTGGAGCATTCACCGATGCGGCCGGTATTAATATCAACTCGCTAACTGAACCAGCCCAGACCAATTTGTTGCAGTCTTATTTCGGAAATACAGGTGATTTAGAAATATATTACACTAGATATTAATATATATAATGAATGGAAAATTTTCTCAAAAAGATTCATTCTATTGAAAACACATTTTGAGGGATACAATATTCACTTGGTAGAGTACCGATTGCAAGCACTGATTTCTCAACTCATCCTTATTCTTACGACGATTCACCAAATGATTTTACACTCAGCAATTTCTCATTAGCTTATGAAGATTTCAAGTTCAAAGTAAGCTATTGGTATCATTTGCTGATTACACTTTGGACTAAAACTGACCCGAGCATTTTTTAATTTCTTCTTTAAAAAAAAGTGAAAATGTAATGATTGTCTGTCCATCTCTGATAAGGATTTTCAGTTCAGATTCCTTACATCAAGCAAGCAATAAACTTAACAAATGGTGTTTTCAAATTATTTGGTAGCCCGTGGTCAGCTCCAGGATGGATGAAAACTAGTGGACTAATGGTGGGTGGCGGAACGTTACGTGGACCGCCTAATGGACCATATCACACGACATGGGCTAATCATTACGTGAAGTAAGTATCAATTTATGGTTATTCCTATTGTGAAAAGGTTAAATCCATTCTTAAACTGATCTATTTTCAGATTTCTTGAAGCATACAAGGAAAACGGCGTGACATTTTGGGGGCTAACTATCCAGAACGAACCGGTAACAGGTGTCGACCTCTCATACAAGTGGCAAACAATGTACTTCAATCCCAAAACTGAACGGTATGCTTGTATGTCTTCTGTTTTTTTGCAATTTAAGTCGTTTACTTTTTACCAAAACAGACAAATTGCAAAACACTGACAACCAGTAAAATTGCTCTAACATTCGCATAGTTATCAATCTTCGATCAAGTTGTGCGTAGTTTAGCTTATGATTGACTTGTCGTCTCTCAGTAACTAATGGAGGGCAAAATGATGTGCTTCATGAAGTTTAAAGTTCGTTCTTGTTTAATACAGTATTATTTTTAGTTATATTATTTTTACAGAGATTTTATAAAAAATCATCTTGGTCCAACATTACAACGAAGTGATGTAGGTAGAAATATATCACTGATAATAATGGATGACCAAAGAAGTCAACTACCGATCTGGGCTGATGTGGTATTTATTTTTGTAAAATTCTGTACAGTAATTCATTGAGTAATTAGACTAAACGTTTTCTGATCTTGAGGCATTTCTCTGTAAAAGTTATCAGCTAAAGAAAACTTTTCCAATTAAATTGTCTCGAGGTACAAGCCTATTCAGGCCTCAGGATATTGAACTAAGTGTTGTCAGAAAAAAGTGATTTCTGACTAAAACACATTATCGTTTAAGGTTCTTAAAGACAAAGAAGCTGCTCAATATGTGTCTGGTATAGGAGTGCATTGGTATGCTGATTTTGTTCCTGTATCACAACTTTCTGAAACACACAATCGTCATCCAGATAAGTTCATTATTGGCACTGAGGCTAGTTTCGTTTAGAATTTTATCATTAGAGTATCAGATAATAATTTATCATACAATAAATATGCTCATGTATAGATAGTAAGTGTTAGTATTTATAAATGGAGAAAATTTTTGATAGGATTTCAATTCAGGCTTGTGCTGGTTCCAAGCCTTCAGAACACAAACCACTTCTGGGAGATTGGTCTCGCGGTGATGCGTATGCTCATGATATCATTCAGGTATCATTCTGTTTCACACGAGATTTTTTGACGCCAATTTTAAAATTGAAATTTAAAAGTGAAATAAATGAATAGTATGTATTATCTTGATTTGCAGGTAACAATCTATTTATATCATATATATATTTAAATTCAGTCTCTTTCGTATGTTTCGTTCTGAAAAGGTATTTGAATTTCAGACTAGGAAAAGAATATGGTGTCTGTAAAAAAAAAATGAAAAAAATATGAGAACAAACACAAAAAATCAGGTACTGCAAAAAATTTCAGGATCTTCTGAACTGGGTAGCTGGATGGACTGATTGGAATCTTTGTCTTGATTTAAAAGGCGGACCAAATTTTGCCAAAAATTATGTGGATGCACCAATAATAGTAAATGCTACTGCTGATGAATTTTACAAGCAACCTATGTTTTATATTATGGGACATTTCAGGTAACCTTTCTTTATTTTTCAATAATTTAATTGCATCATTTCAGTACAGGACCTGCGATGACCGTTATCGCTCTTTCCTTTCTTTCGCAATATTTTTATCACAGTATTAAAAAAACGAAGAAAAAACAGAAATGGATTAAATAAAACAGAAATTTAAATAAACAAAGCTTTAAATATGAAACAAAAAAAAAAAACTAAGAAGTATGGAGTTGATGAATTAAGAAGTTTATTTCTGAAAACAGTTAGTGTTACTATACGAGCGCGCGTTGTCATTATTTTTTTGCCTTGACAAAAAAAAGTCAAATTATTCGCCATTTGCTGCAACATTTTACCCATAAAAACTACTCAGAATCATGTTTCCATAACTGTGGAAGACAAATACCACTTCTAGTTTTCAAACTAAAATGAAGAAAAAAAAATTTTTTTTCAGTAAATTCATTCGACCAGGTTCAGTTCGAATTGGATTACACTTTTACTTGAAGCCAGTTTCATATGAAGGAGTCGCATTTGTCACTGCAACACACCAACGAGTTTTAGTGCTTTTAAATCGTGATAATAAATCAATGATATTTTCTATCATTGATAAGGCTAAGGACGGCGTAGCTCTCCGTATAGAACTGGAACCGAAAAGTATTACGACTATAATTTGGAATAAATAGGCCTTACGCTTCAGGAATTTAGATCTTTCACTGTTTCTAAAATAAAAATTTTAAGTTAGAATAAAAGTAAAGGCGTAAAATAAGCGTCTGTTAAGGGAAGAATAGGATTCATTTGATACGAAATATATTGAAATGATAACTATACAGCTGTTGTTGTGAACTGTTTCTCAAAATAACTTTTAAACAATTCCTTTTTAATATTGAATGAAAAAAGAATTTCGAATTTGTGGGAAGTATGAAATGATTTCTGGAACCTTGATTAGTGAAAATCAAGCTCATGGCTTCAAAAATTAGTAAAAATTAAGCTTTTTAATTAATGCTTATTTTGACGAATTTTTACTTATTTCGAACTGCTTAAATCTCCAGTATGATCTTTCAGTATTCCAGGATGACTGTTTCACTGATGTTTGTCACCAAATTTTTGAAATAAGTCATTTCTGAAAGTCTGCCATAAAAACCCTTTAGTATTTGACATGCTAATTTTGTTTCTGAAACTCCATTTACTAGCATCATCATAAGTTTATTTTAAAGGATGTTTAAGTGAAACTATTGTCGCACCTATACTGTAGACACTGGTGTCACTTTTGTTAAGTTTGTTAAAAATTAAAGGGATACTTAACATAGGTCCAGTAATTGGATTAAACTTTCTCAGCAATTTATGGATTCCATCATGATTATCTTAGTTTTATGGTAAAATCGTCTGCCATCCATCTAGACATCCAGACAGCTTTTTTTCTCGAAAGGTATGGTGTTGTACTGGAAAAATGCTGCAATGCTCTTAATTTATGTGAAATGGATAATTAACTTCAGCAGTTGTGTTTAACTCGTTCATGTCTACTTTCGTCACTGATCTAGAATACCTGAGTACCTTTGTCAGATAGGTTTTATCCTCTATCGATGTCGGATTATTTGTATTTTCTTTCAATTGAAAATCAAAATTACACATTTAGTTAGACTAATGCTGAAGCACGTGAACGGACTGTATTTCTTATCTTAAACTGGCGGCTCTTTCACGTCGACGCAGTACTGAACAGACTTGCTCCAGATGCGTCCATGTTTGTTGCAGAATGTCAATTGATATTTGCCTGCTTTTTTGCAAATAATTTCATTATATTCCGGCATGAATTCAGTGTAAATCCGGAAACGTGGCCAGACCTTAAACAAGTGTTAGAAATAATGACAGTGGTTGATGCTGCTGAAAATATAGAATTATTAGGGGCAGCAATGCAGCAGTCCCAATATTAACAAGAAGTTAATATCCGATATTAGTGGTATAATTCTAAGAACTGGTCCAAGTTTCTCATGCGATACTATGTTGATTACATAGTTACGATCGATGTCACAATTCCATGAATATTGTATTTAAATCAGAGATTACGCAACTTAACAAAGGTCAACTAATGGATATATCGTACCTCTTCCTTCTCGAATATCACGGAAAAAAAGATGTCTCCGGAGCAGGTGAAATACCAGGAAAGCTTTGAGTTAGGCTTCTCTACAACGATGTCCACAGTTATTTCCTGGCGTGCGTTTACGACAATTTTTGTCAACTTTTCGTCTGCTACAAATCTCTTGTTTGCCTCTGCTCTGGAACGAACCTTCTGCATGAAAATTTTTGAGAAGAAAAATTTGTTGGAAGAAGGTTACGCAATATTTTCAATTTCCCTGATTTGGTCATTTTCTTGCCTACTTTTTGCGACCGAAATAAATTATTTTTGGGGTCTTGATTCTTTTTTAAACTTTAAATATATTATTAAATAAAAGATTTTTAAAGCGAACACAGATTCTGGAACTTCACCGCCTTTCTGGAAGATATCATCGTTCATCATTCCACCATAACTTTTCGGCAAAAATTTGGCTCCGTGCCTTTCTACCAGGATTTCTTTCCAATCATTACCCAAAAATTCAAACGCCGCCGCCGTTTCCTTTGAATTTATAAATTGTTTTCAAACATTTTTGTAGCAAGGAACAAACATTAATGCCATTTTTCGTTTTTCTTTTTATTGAAGATAAATTCTCTTAATCTTGCGACAAATCGCAATTACATTATTAGTGGAAGTTCTATAGATTCTTCTTTCTTACTTTTGCAAGACTCATTAAAACCATTCGCATAAGAAATTGTACAGTTAAGGGAGCATTTATAATGTATAACTTTACTGCTGCATCCGGGAACATATCCTATAATAAATATTGGAATTGCTTTTTTTAGATTATGTTCTTAAAAAAATCCCTCATTTTCTTGTTCATCCAACTCTTTCCTTTTCAAAAATGAATTAGACATCAAAACTTTCTTGAGTTGAAGCTTATGAAATAAAACAACACATCACTACACTCACGAAAGTTCTCACTCATCAATTACCCCAAATTTTTCTAATTGAGAAATTCTTTATGGCATTTCATAACAAGATTCCTAATAATTAATTTCGTAGTATTTTTATGATATCTAATCGGAGCAAAGGAAAGAGGCAATTTCTACATTATTATATAAATAATGGATGAACAGACCTGTAGTAATCCAATTGCTGATATGTATATTTTAGTTGCTGGTAGATGGAAAATGATATCATATGAGAAATCACCTAAATCAACGATCACTACTGTGCCCAGTTTACAGCCACGTCTTGCTTCTTCCGATCTATGTAGAAGTAAATTGCTAACTGATTGATTAGGCCAATATTTTATCATTTTCGTTTAATAATCTACAGACTGTTACCATGAACACTGTTATGGCTTCTGTTTGAGAAATCTGACTATGCTGTGTCGATTACACTTAATGTGATGAGATGCTGAACAGAATGGAAGATATCAATTAATTTGGTTATTTTAATGCAATTCATTGAACTGGTAACTCGTCGATACACGAACAGACTACCTTATGAGGCATTGTGTTCCTTCGTAGTCATATATTGAGCAAATATAGAATTCAGATACCCGTGTAGAACTGACCAAACTTCGTGGATGAGCTTTACCAATATTATGTATAACTATTACATTTCCATTTTTATCATAGCCTATGGTACCACCTATAAAAAAGTAGCTTGAAGTGTTGGGATAAGATGTGGCGAACTTTGAAACAGAATTTTATCCTTTTAATTAGCAAAAATTTTTGTCTCCTAAAATCTCGATAGAAGGAAGAGATTTTATCTATCAATCAATATAAGTTCTAGTTTGAATACCAGGAAAAAAATAATGTATAGGCGATGAAGCTGCTAAAATTGCGTCGATTTTCTGAACTGAACTAAGATCTTTTTCAAAAGTTCCAATAACATTCATTGTATTTAGGGACCATTCCATTTTTTGTGCTGCCATTTCTAGAAGAAAAAAATGAAAAGAATACTAAACATCTTAGTCTTTGGTTAAAAATAACACTACTTGGAAAAGTGACAGTCAGGTTGTAAGTTTAAAAATAGTTAATAAATTTCAGAGAGTTTTGGCAAATAACAATCTTTTAGGTAATTTGAGAATCTTCAAATGGAGAGTTTCCGGGAATCTAACCTTTATCAAATTTACACCCTCTAAGCCAACGCAACAAAGCATAATCTGTATCATAACGAGGATATTTTTTCAGAACAGGTTCCATTCGTTTTCGAAATTCAGTAATGTCATCCCGATGGATAATTTTCATATCCGTATTGTTATTCATGGCTTCTTTTCCTTATTTTTGAAAAAATGAAGCTTAAAATAATTTGAATTTAAAAGAAACTTCAAAGAATTCTTGTATTCTTGTCACCAAATATTTCCTATTTAGTGCTAAAAAGCAGGAGAGACAAAGAGAGAGTATAATAATAGATAAGTATAAGTCTTTCTTACCACAAATTCATATGTAATAGAATTGTACATAAACTTCACTTTTAATTTGGAACAAAGTTTTTCAGCTTAGTATATGAAGAAATAAAATTATGAACCCTAAATTTCTATATTAGGATGGAAATATCCCTAGTGATGATCTTCTTAGTTTGGACAACTCTAATATGAGGTTAAGGTATGTTAATAAAAAATGAAAATTTAATTTTTTTCTTGGGAGTCTCTGATAAAAACTAAATTTAAAAGTGATGGATTTTCAAAATTATTTTCTCTGTATAAAAAAAAATGAACTTTAATTATCTAAAATGAATGACATGTGTGACTACGATGACTAATCAGATTCATTATAAATTTCGACAGCAAAGAGATTGGCGAATTTAAACACTTAAATTCACTGGTTCTTTTTTTTTTCTTTTAGATTACACTTACAAAATATTTCCAGAAAAAAAATTGCTTTGTTATATGACAAGTAATTTAATTTCAATTTTATCAAGTTCACCTAATTGAATACAGTTTTTAGCTTAATCTAGTTCTTATTTAATGGTAGTTTTTCTATTATTTTAATTGAATTTGTTTCAATTTAACTGAACTTCATTCAGTTCGATTCATTTTAAGTTAGATACTAAGAAATCCGATATAAAAACCCGACATAAAAGACTGATTAAGTTGGCAACTCTTAATATCACTTACTGGCATAACAAGTATTTGAATTCCTGATAAGTTCTCACGATTAAATATTATGCACATCAAGACTTTTTAGAACAATGAAACAATTATCATTCAAACACCTTTTTAAATTTGAACCTTTATAAGGTTCCAGTGTCAAATTAAATCGTGAAAATCAAAAATTTACTTAAAATGATTGGTAAATTAAAGCTGTAAAGGACTTAACAAGTTAGGAAGCACTCATCTTTTTTTGAACCGCTGTTACCGTTCTCCAACTCTTCGTGTTCTAGCGATGAATGTTTTTATCTTAGTTATTTCATTTTTTCAGCTTTCGTCACCTTAGTAAACTAAATTTCTGAAATTCTAGAAGGAATAGGCCCAGCAGAAAACATAAAATATTAAAATTTAACTAAGTGTTCAATTTCTACGCCCAGCAGAAAACATAAAATACTAAAATTTAACTAAGTATTCAATTTCTAAGAACTCGCTTATATAAAAGTGAGTTTGAAATGAGAACTGGTTCCCCACAAAATCAAACTTAGGGGCGGTAACGCCATTAAAATTCAATATATATATCAAACATTCACGAAAGCAACAGCTTCGTCCTGTCACTTTTGTACAGTTAGGTTTTTTTTTTTTGATTACTGAATAACAGTAAAATTGACTGTTGTTAGGATTCTTAACTTTTAATGCTCTATACCTGAAAACCAGCGTTGTCAGGACTTTTAACCTGTTTTTATCTTAATTTATTTAATATTGAAAGTAACGAAGTTTGAAGTCAGTGGTATCTTTCAGTCCTGCAAACCCAAACCTATTTTTGGAAACATTGAAGTATCGATTACAGTTGCCTGGCTTCTGAAAACTTCATCTATCAATCACGTAAGAAAGTTTTTTTCATTCTTTAAATTTTTTGAGCTATTTTAACTTCTACGAGCTTTGGAATGTATAATACAAAATACTGTGACATTGATGAGAAGCTAGAGAAGTCGAATTCCCAAAAATTTAAATTAACCGATGGTAATAATAAAGATGATTTAAATTAATCTCTCATGGAATGATGCAGCAAGTAGTATTACTAATGATTTATTGTAAACAAACAACAATTTTATTTAAACAATTATTGCAAAAAACGATGAAAAATCGACCGATACCAAAAGTAAAAGTCATGGACTTATGAATTTGTTGCAGATCACTCTGTTCTTTTCCGGGAACACATCACTGGAGAAAGTGAAAACCAAATTATTCATATTTTTTATTAACTTCCACTGAAAGGACTTTTCGTCGCTGATTAAGCATATACAGGTACATTTGCGGAAAGCCTAAAAAACCAACAATTAATTTAATATTACATTTATTATCGAATTATTTTGGAGAGAAAAATGCGAAGATGATGTTAACTTCATATAAGAAGTTTCACCAAGAGCTAATAAACTGATTTCTCAAAAACCACGCCCAGTGATTAAATGGATAAACTAATAATTTAATCAAATAGAACTGTCCGAATATAATGCAGAAAAAAGGAATAGAACACGTTTCTTGCCTTCATATTATTATAAACCCTGTATCGATAAAGGAAAAATGGACAAACAATTGGTAGCCTGGTTTTTTATGGCTAAATGAACTAAATTAAATCGAATTGAATTAAGTTGGAACTTCTTCAAACTCAACAAATAACATGACCTGGTATATATAAAATGACATAGATGACAAGATACCACCAGAAACAGAAACCAATATTAGAAATATTTGGCATTTCCAAAGTGAGATGCTTCTTAGTATTGACCTATAACATATTACTGTTGGATTAAATAAATTGAATGAAGTGATGTATGAAAACTATTTATACTTATAAGATCGAGTCAAGCAATTAAATCTCCTGAAAAAGTATTTTAGAACACCAGCAAAAACTACGAACCTCTGGGAGAGCTGCCAGTATTACTAGAAGTTCACCGCATACACCCAGCGGATACAACACAATAAAAAGAGAATATCTATAAATATTAAACCTTTTCAACGCATATCTGATAACTAAACAATTTTTTCATACCATCAGATAATCAAGAAATTTTCCACATGTGTCATAAATAAGAATGGTAACGGAAAGTGCAAAAGCCGATAAAATAAGATATTTAAATTCCAGTTTGAAATTCTCTACTGCTGCGAACAAATAACAAAATGTACCTTAGCCAAGTATGGAGGTTCGATACAGCACTGATCAAAGCGAATCCATAGTAGCTATATCGTACAACTTCAGTCACCGACCATGCTATTAATAGGAATAGTACACCAATACTTGTTTGTGCCTTAAAACCAGTGAAAACTTCGAATTACGCAATTAAATACATAAATACTTGCAATCTTTTGAAAGTCCCATCTAATTCATTTAATTCAGAAGAAGAACTTGAAAGTACAGAGGATCTAGGGATTTTCAAAATTCTTTTATTTATGAGCTTATACACTTTTTATATGGTTTATGCACTTTTCTTTAAAAACTTTTATGGGGACTTTTAAAAAAAATGGCCTGCACATGACTTCGAAAAAAAAAGCCAAAAAAATTTGAGCCTCACCGATACAACCTTGTATAAAATAAGCCATACAAGCGAAACACGCGAGTACACCTGCACAGCTGTAGTTCCAACGGGTGACCGAACAAAACGAACCGCAGCGTGGACAATCTGAAATAATTTTACTGCACCCAAACTTCTTCAAAGTTAATTTTGTTAAGTTATTCCATGAATTTAATAGAAGACAACATGCACAACGGGCCTATTAACAAGGCAGTTTATGGGACAAATCATTATATTTTAATTAAATAAAGAGACGATAGACTTAATATAGAAGACTTTGACGGGTGATTTTAGAAAAAAATGAAGAAAACTTCTAACCTGAAAATAACCACTACTCATTATTTTGGTCGAGTTTCTAAATTAAAAATATCCTCTTAATCTAGATCCATAATGATCTTGTCCTCTCATAATCACTTGTAATTAAGATCAGAAACTTTAACACCACTTTACCATAAACTAACTTCAAGTACAGCGGCAGTCTGGAAGATCTGTAGCTCCAGTTCACACGACCAATATAAATATTGATAGCTTTCACTCCAAAACAAACCACGAAGTGTCTTCCATAAAATTATACTCCACCTGAAGGAATACAAATACAAAAAAATTTACGAACTGAAACTTTAAGAAGCAAGGGAAAGAGTGAATAACCAACTCAAATACAATCAACTGCTTTATATGGGGTCAAATCCCGACTTTTTCGTTTAATGATCAAGCTGAAACAGACTTTGTCTCAACCTCTGCGTATGCATAAATTTCCGATAATACCATAAAGGATAATTAATGAAGACGAAAAAAAAAATGGATAGTCATCCAAATTTTTCAAACCCATAAAGCAGTGATATCATAAAATATGAAGTTACCCGTAAGTTCTGGCCTCAGAAATAGATCTCTTACAACTTTTATTAATTCCTGCTACTCTCTTTTAACCTGAATATTTTTTCTTACACTTGCAATAACTATTTTATTATTAACTGTATTATAAAGCTCATTCGTCTTGCTGGCTGATAAGGAATTTTCTTCACACTTTATCTAATCTTTCTTCTTTCCAATCAGATTTCATTCCTGTCACTTCAGCATTACAATATGCACTGCTAACGCTCAAAGCATAATGGAACAATGCGGAAGCATAAAAAATGAACAAATTTCATAGCAAAACATACCCACACGTTTGTAATGCATTATACAGAAAAAGGTAAAATTGCACAGGCGTTAACATGATGTTGTTCACCACCTTTACCACGTATTACTGACTTATCACCTGGATGATATGGGAATGAGCAATAAAAGCAGCCACCACTCTCTCCACTATTTCATTTCTGCACTGCGACAAATGACAATAAAATTCGGTCACAAGCGACTGTACGTTGCCTGAGGTCTGTGTTGTGATGTGCTTTAGAATGCAAGCATTTATGATTAGGAGTCTGACCTGATTCTCATCCAGTGTCTACCGGTAGATTCTCTCCCAGATTATCCAAATGGTAGTGCTCAATGGGATAAATTCTAAAGACAATTTTATTTTACATCTGTCTCAACTTCAGTCGATGGGTGTACAATGGCTCGAAATGAAATGACTAATTAATGGTTAAGTAGTTAATGTTTGAGCAAAACTCAAGTAAACGCAGATGAATATGAAGTATTTCTCGATTCTTTTTCTAAGAGAGCAGAACAATAGATTGCAATATTTTTCCTCTGTAAGACTGATTCTCTTTACTTCAATTAAAGCTTAGACTCTTTTTTGGCAGTAAGATTTTGTATTTATTTGTAAGTTAGCTCTATACGTTTCCAATTAATAATAATTTTGGTTTTTAGAAGGAAGTCTTCATGTTAAGTAATATTTTATCCTTTTTTATTTTATTCATTTCAGATAAAAAATAATCCATTTAGTTTTCAAATAATCCCTCATTATAGTTTACGCAATTGATGATTTCGCAGTACCTGTCATTTTCTAAATATTTCTTTGTGCAGTGTTGTTTTTTCAAAAAATTATTTCATGAAATAGAAATTAGCGAAACGAGCAAAAAGCACTGCATCCAGCTGTTAAGAGTTCAATTTTAATTTTTCAACCTTAAGTGAAAATTGCGAAATTAGAATTGCAAAGAGGAGAAATATAGAAATGCTGAATGCTGGTAATTCATCAGAATGATTAATGCTGTACCAATAAAATATTATTAAAAAGATGATGGTAGATTCCTCTATTATATCCATAGCTTTTAAGGATAAGAACAGCAATTATTCCGGAATAATCAGGAATCAATTTTTATGAATTTCTTAAAACTGATTAAAGTTTTTAGTCCGTTTTGGAGAGTAAAATGGTTATTATTTTTGAGGTCTTTTAATTGATAGTTTACATCATACATTACATTAACAAAACTTCCAAAAAATTTTCCATTTCATAAAATAATCTCAATTGAAATGAGAACTTTGTTGGTAGGCAATCATTAGTTTACTTTACGGAACATGAAAGTGACTATTTTGTCTCAGCGATTGACATTTTGTTAATATTTTTATATTTGAGGAGAGACATTTAAGAAATAAGGATTACTTTAAAGGTCTATGCTTAAACCAATCTCTCTTTCATATAACCACAACAAATGCTTTTTTTTGAGCATAGGTAGCACATAATTGACTTCTCATTTTCTTCGTTCTTTTTTCTTCACAAATTTTATGCAATCAAAAAAAGCATAGGCGCGGAAATGTTTGTTTGAATGGGAAAGTAAAGCCATCGGAACTGATGTCAAAGAATAATGAAGCAATAAACATAATGGATGACGAGAGCAATAAATGCGATCAAATGAGTTTTTTATTTAGTGTCAACGTCCTTCCAGTGTTTGGACATACATACTCGATATTTTGCTCTTCTTATTGTTCCGCCATCATTGCACAGAATGCTGTGATCGGTAATCGTGTTCGTTGTCACTTTGGTATAAATATTGCATCACTGCTTAAAAGTTCATAAGTGATATCAAAAGACGGTGGCGAAAATTTTCAGAGATTTCAAGTAAAATTAAGATGATCCTTCAAGGCAAAAAGATTCAAATCATTAGTAATCTGACCAGCAAGTAATTAGCTTGGCTAGAACAAGAGCTATTTCTAGCTTACATTTCCACCAGCATGATGACCACACTTCGACGCAGATAGCGATGATGTGAATGAAGATGGCGATAGAATATTAACTCAAAGATGCTTGACTGAAATATGAGATAGTTGCAATTTTGCTGTATGTAATTAATTAACATTTTTCACGGACCGATCATATTATCACCATCTGTTATTATTCATTTCAAAAAGAATTGAATTCGCTACGTTATTGTTTTGCTCGCATCAATTGATAGCTAACAAATCCATTATTGCTGTAACTATAATGAGAAAATGGTAAGCTAAGGAGAAATGATGATCAGCAAGCAGCTTCGACGTGCTTGACGGAAATAAATTTGAATTAAATTTAAAAAATGAAAGCTTTGAAAGTGGCATTTCGAGATCGATTAAATGGATTTATCTAACAAAAAATTTGATTTAAAAATGAAATCGATAAAGTGATTTTATATAACTTTAAATAGCTAGAGCTTTTTACTTTTCATCATTTTAAATAAGCA